>WUAW01008757.1:29583-41364 GCA_017165845.1 Thaumetopoea pityocampa
TCTTTTCTTGAAAACGTCCACATTGTAATCGGAGGGAAACACTGACGCCGGCAGACTGTTCCAGTCCTTGGGCATATATTAACGCCATATATTATCATGGAAACATTTTCGAGTAGATTATGACATCAAGAATACATGGTATAAGAAGTCTATTATAACTCTAATGATAAGAAAAATATTATGTATTAGCATTCGGAAAATATTTTATTTAATGTAATCTGATATTTATAATATTCTGGATATTTTCACACACATTGATCCAGTCTCAAACTTGGATTTCCCGTATCTTATGTACTAGATACCAATATACATACCTATATAGATAAATACAATACATAAATAGATAAATATGTCAATGTCCACTCGGATACAAACATTTGTGCTCATTGCACAAAGTTTGTCTCTTGCAGGATTCGAACACGGGATTCAATGGCATAGAAAGCCGTCATTGCCACTCTATCAATCAGTCGTCATGTAATAACGCTAGCTTTAACCCGCGGCCCCACCCGCGTGAATGACGGTTTTCCATTATATGAGAAATCCCGATACGATCATAGATTTATATAAAAAGCCTAAGCACCACTTTTTCTTGACCTCTCGTACCTTAACGGGCGGTTATTAAAACAGGGATCAAGCTGTATCTTCAATTATATTGGATCGATTTTGATGAAACAGCCCGCAGCGTTTAAGTCGGAATAGTACCTTTAAGACTGTAATAGTTTTGGGTTTTTCGTGAAGCCCGCACAGCAAACAAACAAACAAACAACTAAATAAACAAACAAACATCGACGGATTTGGTTTCAGAAGCCCTTAATTAGCCGATCTGAGTACTTTGTTTTTAAATATCTTTGATTTTTGAAAATTCGACATTTAACAATTTTATAATAATAAAAAGATTCGATAAGTATTTCAAATTACGAAATTTAACTTGTACTCGAAATAGTAATCCCTGAAACTTGGAACCTTGACACCTAATCAAACATGGGTTTGATTGAGCCAACAGGGAGCCAACGAATCTCCAGATAGCAAACAAGGTCGTAACAGTACCGTAGTTCGGACTTTTGTTATTTTAGTTCCAATTTTCAGGATGTACAAGTAAACAGGCCCAAGAGAAAGCGAAGCGAAAACAGAATCAATCTAATGATACAATTTTTCTTTTGCTTTTCGAGTTGGACATTGAGCGATGACAATTTGAACCTACCGTCTTATTTATGAATTATGATAATATCTATCATCAAAATAATATCTATTATCACAATAAATGGTCGTCCTTTTGTTGATTTTGCTTCGAAAGACTTTTAGGTCACTCCAGTTTGACTGTAATTCAGTGGTAGTAACCTTGTTTACTGTTTCAGTTGTTTCCTAATTCGAGTTCCGATTGTGACAAACTTTATGCGGTGAACACGAATATTTGTCATGTTGACAACTACCCGCGACTCGTTCCACGTTACGGTACGTGAAATGCTCTCATGTGAATTATCGGAATCGTCACAATAATTAATTCATATCGTTGTTTATATTAGTATATTTTTTATGCATATATTAAATATTTATAAATTTATCTTTATTGTATTTTCATCTAATTTAGATTAAATTTGCCGCTGTATCTATTTCATTGTCTCCGCACTACCCAATGATTGACTGACACACACACACACACACACACACGCGCACACACACACACGCGCGCACACACACACACACACACACACGCACACATACACACACACACACACACGCGCGCACACACGTTTCTATGCGCACGCGCACACGTAGGTATGCACGCAGGCGCACACGTACGTATGCATACACACACGCTAACGCTACATCCATACACACGCCCAAACACCCACATAACATTGAATTTTTACATAATAATAAAGCGGAAGCACCGTTATCCCGTTACTCAATCAAAATCTACTGCGATCCCCAAGACGCCTGTTGAGTATGGAGATTATGGCAACTCCCTCCATGTCCAGCGCTGGACTTCCAAGAGCTGATGATCATATTGTGATTTAGTGGCACATATTGTGATTTGATTTTGTTTACTACACAAAACATTGTCACTGGGCGACTGGACACGTTGTCACACCAGTCGTCACCCGCCATCTACACTGTCAGGTCAAATAAACAATAGCTGCCATGAAGATAAGTTATTTAATTTAACCAAGAAGACACCCCCCCCCCCGCGCCCCTTAATCATCACAACTGTATTATCACTAAATCGGTGTCCCTAACGTGATGTAAATTTATATTAAGTTCCAAGTTAATAACAGTGAATAAACTTTCACAATATTTGCTCCCTAAATAAACTAAGAAGATGTCATCAACATCATCAATAGTTCATGAGAGTCCACTGCCGGAGATAGACCTCCTCCCTAGAAGAGTGTTCATGGATCTTACTGAATACTTACATTTATACAAGTATATCTAAATCAACAAGAAGGCGGTACCTACACCGCAACAATTCAGTCTATCTTCATTAATTAACTTTTATACGTATATATAGGCGTTCCATGACACTACGCGATAACTTGTACAGCACAAATGTAATAAAAATAATTCAAAATTAGAGTCAAATTTTTAAGATATTCGTCAAATCTGGACCGAAACAAAGAGGGATTTGCCATAATCTGCACGCTTAGCAAGCGCCTTGGAGATCGCAGTATATCTTGATTGTAAAACAGGATAACATTGCCGACCATTGTCCTGCTACATTCCTTAGCTGATTCTAGCAGCATCCTTGGGAAGAGATGGACTTGGTCTATTATAATGCCGGCGTTAGACAGTAAGTAGATATATCAAGATACATAACGTTTAGAAATTCCAGATACTCCATTTTGGCATACGCAGCTTTAATCAGCGTAATGCGATCTGTGATAACATCCATTTACTAATTACAGCGATGAGGCACTTTGCTTGACGTGGCCCAAATGAAGTGGCAGAGTTTTGATGAGCACGCCAGCAGACGTCTCGGGGGATACTCGGTGATACTGAATTCGTGACGCGGTTCAACGAACTTGAAAATTTTCTAAAGTTTTGCGCTTTTTATATACATTCATTTGAAATTTTGTTAACGGATAAAACTTTTCGCAATTATGAAAGCATACTTTAATTTAGAACATTATGAGAGTATAATAATGTTCTTTTTTTAAAAAAATTCGCATGTATGATGGAAACAACTACTTCGCTTAGAGATTAATTTGTCATAAAACTTTTAGACCATGCTTAATATCAACGATGAATTTTTTGTGAGTGTCTCTAAATAGCTTAGTAAGGAATGCTTCGATACGCGTCTATAATTATAATAATGTTCTTGACACTCGCATGCTAATCTAGTCTAAAAATAGGATTCCCTGTATATTAAATATTAGACAACGATATACACAATTATATTGAAAAATACAAATACATATGATAGATAAATATGTCTATGACTCGGATAAAAACATTTAATCCCGGGATTCTTATGTTATACTTTAGCATATTATATCATATATCAGCATATAGCAGCAGATAAATATTTATTCTTATTCAACATCAGGTATATAAATAATAAATATGATTTATATCTCAGCGCCTCAATGACATAATGCCCATATGATCTGGTGTGGGCGAAGGGTTCCCGCCAACATTTAATTTACTTATTACGTGTCCCAACCAGCATGATGTGGATTGAACCTCGACCTTTATGAGTTTTACAATCTTTTTTTTTCGGGGAAATAAAGAGAAGCATCTCATAGTTGCTTGGTGTAGTGATTATTAGAGGAGACCTATGTCCAGCAGTGGATATCTGTGTATATATGTAAATCTCATGATAATGATTTGAAACAGCAGTCAGATTTTATTCGACGCAAGAATTCAGAAATACCTTACGTTTTTTGTTTATTATATATATAAAATCAAATACAAAAAGTGTTTATGTCGACTTACTTCATTACATAGTACAACGCATGCTCAACAGATGGCGCAATTCTTGAATGACGACATTAACGAAAGTCTGAATTACGGTGACGAAGTTTGATAGCGATTTAGCATAAACGTACATCGATCATCAGCCTCCGGGGTGGTGACAGACCCCACCAGACATAACAGGCGTCTGGTAGGAAGTTCTTCCTTTTGCGATACTGGCATTCATATTACACTTCGTCCTATCATCATGATCCCCAGTCCATATTCGTCCCCAATACAGGGGCAAGGACATCTCCACAGTACATTGATATCTTCGACCTGGTGGCGTCCCAACTTGAACATCAACATCTTCATTGGTAATTAATGCTACTACACTTTTCACCTATCATTAAGGAACACTAAGATTTATGATAAATACATCGCGATACTAGCGTGAAATCTATACTATTATAAAATTGTTAAACGTCAAATTTTCAAAAATCCAAAATATTTAAACACAAACTAATCAGATAGACTAATTAGGGGCTTCTGTAACCGAATCCATCGATGTTTGTTTGTTTGTTTGTTCGAGCTTCACGCAAAAACCAACGGGTAGATTTTGGTTAAACTGTTACGGTCTTAAAGGTAAATACTGCCTACAATACTGCGGTATGTTTCAACAAAATCGGTCCAGTAGAATTACAGATACAGTTTGATCTTTGTTTCAGTAGCCGCCATTAAGGTCGAGAGCTCAAGTAGTGGTTTAAGGATTTTTATATAAATCTATAATGGTTTCGGGATTTCCCGTGTAACGCAAAAGCGACATTTATGCAGACGCCGCTGCGGGCAAAAGTTAGTTTATTAATAAGTCAAGCAAATACGTAAGCAGCTGTTCGTTCAATTATAGCAATTATAATCGAGAGGTATGGGTACAAATATTTTTTGAGCAACCGCCGACATGTGTTCTAATAAAACTCGGTCCAATACTTGTTATTAAAAAAATATCATTAAAAAACATATAAACATATATAATATAAATTGAAAATATAACGCTTAAAAAGTTCACTATCAAAGTCATAAAATTGCAATTTAATTTTCGGATCAGTTCTTTGAAACATAAAGATATCATTTAAATATTTATTAAAAGCACTTGATCATAGTACACGACTGACTAGTTATAAAATCAAAATACTTACCCGGACTACTCTAAATATTGAATATTTGGATGATGATTTTTTCACTGACAGAGAAATAAATATAATTCCATATTTCTTTATAACGGCGTCATAATAATAGTCTCATTATATCTACAGATTGGCGTTGTAAATATCTGCTAAGAGATATATCAGGGGAAGAGGCGATCTTCAAGATGCCTATTAATTGTGAAGACTAAGAATTTCCTCCTTTCTTTCGGAGGAAACATACTTCCGGCCTCACATCACCCCGTATCCGTGCTCCCGATGCATCGCTACGTGGTCAGCCACATTATTGGAAGTACAAAGATAGATTTTTTTCTCAACAATAGACTTTAATAGGCCGATAATAATGACAGTGATAATGTTGATGACAATGATGCTAGTTTTATATGCCTTCCGTAAAGCATTGGAAACCTTTTAAAACTTTAAAGATTTTCTCTACGATACTATAAAAAATTCATTTGTCTGAGCGTAACTCGATAAGTACTCGGATTAAATATATATGATTCAATTTCTGTATAGGATTATCTTTGTATTTTGTGACCCGTGTCGGAAAATGCATTTAAAACAATCAGCAGGTTTCACCCGCGGTTTGACCCGGGTGCATTTCGGCTGTTTAATCCCGAAATAGTTTTAGATTTTCAAATAAATGATGACTATTGAATTGGAGATCAAGCTGTAACTTTAGTTTTTCGTTTTGATGAAATATGCTGTAGTATTGAAGTTGGAATAGTACTTTTAAGACTGCAAAATTGTAACCAAAATCTACCAGTTGGTTTTTGTGCGAAGCTCGAACAAATAAACAAGAAGACCAATTGTTCGTTTCTGTTTCAAAAGTCCATAATTAGTTGATCCGAGTTAGATTTTTCGAAATATCTTGTAAAACATCATATTTTACGATTTTATAATAGTGTATAAATTACACTTATGTTTTACGCTTATGTTTTATTGCTGAAGAGGGTAAGAGGGATCTGCCTTATGGCTGTCCAGAAAATCTACAAACGCTGGCAAAATGTTTTCCCCTGAAAGTAGGGTGTGTATCAAAAAACTGTTATATTTCCTGCAGCCTGTTTACAAAGCCGTGTTTTGGCTATCGCAGACACAAGTCACGTTCGGAAAATACAAACATCGTTTGTTTTTGACCCCTTAACCTAAATAAAGCGGAGTCCTGTCTCTAGTCTGAATGTAAACTAGGCAGAATGTCGCTCCGTTCAAAAATGTTAATTATTTAATTTTGCCATTAGACCGATTGGATAGCGTACAAAATTACTATTTTTGCGTGACTATCCAACAAGGAAAATGTTTTCAGATCTTATATATCGCACGCTGTGAATGAAATTTATTTATGTTTTAATTAATTCATTAATTGTAAGATTTTAATTTTTGGAAATCGAAGAAAATGTATTTCCATTACCAACTCTAAAAACTATTTCCACTCATAGTAGGAAGGCTATGGTTACCACAAACCAAAATATAAGAATGTCCTTGTTTCACCGAAAAATTACATTTCTTACATACAAATCTAAAAGCGCTTTTTTAAATCGCCATAATTCTAAATCACCATAATTCTAAATTTTAAGACACGGTGATAAATATAGTCTTTTCAACATTTAAAGAGAGTAGACCATGGGAGAACCATGGTGGGGCCTTGTCCCAAATTCGAAAACTGAAAGGTCTCGGGTTCGAATCCTAGTAAACACGACTAATATTATATCAAGGCTTCTCCATGTCTCGTAAAGCACGTAATACAGCGGGTCCCGGTTGGTGTTTCAACAACATTTATCGTCAGCAGAAATTGTGGGGGCTTACGGGGATGACGTTCTTAACCCGACGACATCTTAATACATTTATTGTTTGTCACTCTGATACGAGTGGAGTGATAGCATTACAAAAATACCGCTCATTCGTGTTTGAGCGATTAAATTAAAAAAAATATATATATACTTTGGTTCCAGAGCTGTGTCGTCTGTGTGTGATAACATCACACACAGGTCAGGGGAAAAGTTTCTTCGTATTTTACATACAAAATGAAGACAGTTTTTTCATAGTATATATAAATTTATTTATAATATATATGTACCATTTTGTTCAATAACTTGTTGCTATCTTGTAGGTAGTGTACATGATGCCTTTGCTGTAGAAATTTTGAGACTTCTGTTTAAAAAACTGCGACAAATAGTTTTGACAGTCCTCTCTTGATGTCAACCTTACACTACCTAAATAATTTTGAAGAGGCCGAATCAGGTGGAAATCTGAAGGTGCTAAGTCATGACTACATGGTGGATGCATTAACACTTCCCAGCCATACTCTCTTAATTTTTGCTGAGTGGCTAAAGAAGTGTGTGGTCTGGCGTTATCAAGATGAAAGACCACACCCTTTCTGTTAGTCAATTTCTACGTAATAAGTTGAAGATCAAGTGGTGTTGAGCATGAACCACAAACGAAAAGGTCGCGGATTCGATTCCGGTCTCGTACCACTGCGTTATTTCAAATTTATGTACGGTCTACAATGTAGACACCCATGTACTAAACAGAGAAGGAAAAGTTCATGAAGAAACCTGCATGTCTGCATGAATGTGTGAAGTCTACCAACCCGCACCAGGCCAGCGTGGTAGACTACGGCTTAATCCCCTTCCTTCCTTCTTGATCTTTTCTAAGTTCCGTACCTCTGTAGACCCCACTATATCAGCCTCATGAATATCGACTGACATGATGATGAAACGCAAGAAATGCAGAGAGAAAATTAGTGGATGAATTAGTTCATAGCCGCTTAGTGCGGTTGTCGTTATACGAGGCCTGTGTCCAGCAATTGACTCACTCGCACGCACTCCGCATTATTACGTACCATCTATATTTTATATAATTCCTATCTCACCCTCTTTCCTTTCCTCTCCACTAAGCCAGTGGCTGCCGCGCCGATGGCTGCATGGCTAGACCGGGACATGGGACTATAACATGGACCAGTAGACCCAAGATGATGGCTAGTCTACACCAGCATACGGGACTCTGTTTGGGTGGACCTGTTTTCGCCTTGCTTTTCGTGGGAACGCAATGAGGAATACTTTTGAACTTTATAAAAATGGTGGCGTCGTGGTTCGCCATCCGACACGTCACGTTTTCCACGGGGGCGAAAAGTGGGCTACGGATAGCCACTTTTTTCATAGCAAGTGGAAAGAAGTAGTCTCTGCCTGCCTCGATTATTCGTTATTATAGTGGTTAGTATCTTCGCCTTTCACGCGGGAGACCGGGGTTCGATTCCCCACCGGAGATCCAGAGGAAAAGACGTGATTGTATGTATGAACATATGTGTTGTTGTACGGGCAACACCCTTAAAATGTTGCTTCCCGTAGCAAGGTCGTTACATTACACGCAACATTTAACCAAGCGAACTCTCCTTAAAGAAAAAATATTTGGCAGTTATCTAAACGACCCTCCTTTAAGTTATTTTTTTATACAAAATTATTCTTTGGAGAGTGTTTGACTTGGACTCGTGTTCAAAATAATTGACTGTGAAAGTTAATCAGTAATTTATTGTTACGCTAAGGGATATTCTCCAATCTAAGGTATATTACATAATATTAAATTCTTAGGAGCAAACAACTTTGCAATGCAACTTTGACGCTATTTTGTTTTCGTTTTCTAAGCAAAATGGCGTTCAAAATTTGAAATATTTCCTGCCAAGCTGTAAATACCATCAAATGTACTACATTTTATACAAATTAAAAAATAAATTAATATAGCGAATAGTAACTAATATGTCAGATAACTGGAAATACTTGGTAGGAGTTCCTAACTTTTACCGAAGGCCACAAACATAGTAAACAAGGTTATATATACGATTTAGCTGTACAACAGTTTTGACGGCTTATCAGTAAGATACTACCCGTTGGGAAATCACGGCCTTCGGTGTGGCCGCTTTATCGGAAATGGATTATCTTTTCCTGCTACGACACGATTGAAATATCGAAGATAGGATTATGACGCTGAATGTGTCATATATTGCTGTCGTTAACAAGATAGTACTAAGCGCTGGCAGGTATTAATATATTTTATAGCAGCCTTATAGCCTTATAAGATAGCCTTGTAGTATAACTGTGCATGACAAATTTTAGATTTGGAGTTTGAATCCGAGGCTTTTCGAAATCATGTGCGTATTAACACGTTCCCTGCCAAGCCGTTTTTGCCCGACTTGTCTGTCGTACAGGCTATTTGAGTTTTTCCTAAATACAGCAGTTGTAGTAGTTGTATTTGTACGCAATTACTATAATTAAAGTTGTATACTAGAATTTAGAAAAAAAAAATAGTTAATTATTTATGTTATGGTGAAGATGATAACAACAATTTGACTCTTAACTCGCGATAATATCTAGAAAAAGACAGGAAACTCTGCGTCTGCGTGTACCATTTATGGTACACGTGACCTGATGGTTAGGTTTAACGTGTACAATAAATGGTACATGTGACATGGAATGTGTTAATAATTTAATAATTAATGATCACTCGTTTCAAACGATGAAGGAAAACATCATGAGGAAACTTACATGCTTGAAAGATTTTTTCAACGGCGTCTAAAGTCTGCTAATACGCATTAGATCAGCGAGCTGGACTATAGCCTAACCGCTCTTATCCCGAGAGGAGACCCGTGTCGTGTAATGAATAAGTAGATGATGATGATGATATTAACTCTCCAATTTTGGTGTTCTTATTCTACCCACGATAGAATCTTACGTTTTACTAATAATTTCCTTCGGTGTCCCTCCCATAGATCTGGTTTTGTCCACTTGTCCTATTCGATACTTTTTTTGAAATTCACTGCCACTTGCAGTCAGTCATTGACATTACTCGTTTAAAATTAATGTTCGTGAATTTTTTCGATGTGAAATGGCAAAATCGTCTCAATAAATTCAGAGTTACATATGTATTCGTGTATTATATTTTACTTTTATTGTATTAATGTATTTTGTACGCTATATATGTTATATTTGTATATAACATATATATGTTATATTTGTATATAACATCTATATGTTAGTGTATTATATAAGTTTTAGATAGCTTGTGTTTCATAGCATGATACTTTTATTTTACATCAGATACTTAGCTTGTGTCAGAATCACCTAAAGGTCGACTAGTAGAAAAGGCCTTAGGCATTAAGTCTGCCCATATGCTATAATATGAAGTGTAAATAATTGAAAACATTATATAGATTTGGATATATCAAGACGCCTCACAACTGGTTTCTCATATATAAAAACTAACTTAATTCTACCCAACTCGAGAAATTAATAATCCTTTCATGAAAATCAAAGAAATATTAAATTCAACTTATGTAAAATGATCCACATCATCATATTATGAGCAGTATTCTTGTTTTAAATTTGACCGTTAAACAATAGTAACTCACAAACTCCGAAGTAATAAACAAGAGCTGTCTTTGAAATTTCATGGCTATAAAGTTTCTTAAGTATCAATTTTACATTCATTATCTTGCAGATATTGTTTCACTTAAAGAATATCTATAGAAGTTATGTATAGGATATTCCACGTCTCTGAAATACGAAGGAAAGTGTTATAAATATTATTACGAGAAGTGGGTACGGGGATTGAAAGAAAAACTATAATGCAGAGACACCGCGCTTCATAAACAGCACACTAACACACAGCACGTTCGTAAGCACAACCTTCGGGTAGCACTGTCTTCTCGTTTATCCCAACTCACACTATTCTCTTCTTAATTTTCACTTACTTTGACTTTTTAAACTACTTCGCTTGTTTATTTTCTCTCTACTTTACCAAACAACAACTTAAACGCTACAAATTACTCCGCACTGGGAGCACCGCGAAGCCTTATATGCCCCCACTCACTGAACGTTCCAGTCATCCCGATCGTCTTTTGTTTATTTTAGAAATTTCCAGAATGTTCGAGATGATAAAGTAGGGTCTGAGCCAGCAGTATTAATACTACTCAGATGTTTTCACCCTGAGGCACGTTTTATAAAATTATAAAAATTACTTATAATTTGTTCCAGTTATGTACACGGTTCATATTTATCTTACTGTGTCAGTGTAGCCACAATAGTCTAACCGAAGAAATACTTAACATTTTTTTTAATATAAGTTGTGCTGCATTCGCATATTTCTTTTTAAATCAATAGAATATCGCCCATACTGGCTAGATTATTCGTTCTATACCTGAAAATTTTGGTGAGGTTGGTTTTTAAATCAATAGTAATGGGCAGTAGCAATATGTTGTTCAATCAAAATCTAGTGCAATCTCCAAGACCCCTGCCAAGCGTGGAGACTATATGGCAAATCCCTTCTTTTTAAGGAGGAGGCACATGTTCAGTGGTAGTCATCCAAGGTCTAATGATATTTAAAAAAATATTTTTAATTTAATAAAAGTGGTCTCTGCCTACCTCAATGGGAAAGAGGCGTGACTGTATGTATGTATGTAGTCTATACTATGGTCTCTGCCTACCCTTATGGAATATCGGCGTGAGTGTATTTTAATTTAAATATTTTTTTATACTTTCAGCATTGTGTGTGTGAAATTATAAGATTAAATCGACTTATATAAATTATAAGCTTAAAGAAACTAATCGACATTAGTAATCCAGATTTATATAATAATATTGCATAATTATGCAGTTTTACGACTTGACTTACGGCTCTGAGACGTGGTGAAAAAGCTCTG
>WUAW01008757.1:48068-59668 GCA_017165845.1 Thaumetopoea pityocampa
TAATCCCCCTCCTGATCAGGGGAGGTCCGTGCCCCTGTAGCGGGGACGATATGGACTGGGGATGATGATGAAGACACATTTCAGTAAAGTATTCTATTACAATTATGTAAAGTGTATATAGGGGGTTCTTATCGCGAATAGCGATTTCTTCCAGACAACCTTTACAAGGATAGGATTGTATAAACACAATGTGGTGGGAATTAAAATTCGCCAATTAAGTATTAAGCAGATTGGAGAAAAATTATAATACATAAAGCAAATTGTGTTAGACTCTTCAGAGAAATATACATACATTATAATAGCACTAGCTTTTGCCCGCGGCTACGCCCGCGTGAATGTCGGTTTTCTGCTACACGTGAAATCCCGACACAATCATATATTAATATAAAAAGCTTTTAAACTACTTTTACTTGACCTCTCGTAGCTCAACGGCGGCTACTAAAACAGAGATAAAGCTGTATGTTCAATTCTACTGAACCGATATTGATGAAAAATGCCGCAGTGTTTAAGTCTGAATTGTTTAAGCCCAAACAAATAAACAAACAAACATCGACGGATTTGGTTTCAGAAGCCCTTAATTAGTCGATCTGAGTACTTTGTTTTTAAATATCTTAAATTTAGAAAATTTGACATTTAACAATTTTATAATAGTATAGATACAAACATGTACACATTTCATTCGTATCCACTATAGGGGCACAGACTTCCCCCACCGTAGTCTACCGCGCTGGCCTACTGCGGGTTGGTAGACTTCACACACTCATGCGGGCATGCAGGTTTTCTCACGAAGTTTTCTTTCTCCGTTAGGTACATTGATGTCCACAACGTGGATAATACATAGAAATTAGAAATATTCGCAATAGCGAATATTTCTAATTTCTAATTATAATTATATGAATTCTAATTATATGAATACATATGAATTCTAATTATATGAAAAAGTTCTAATTATATGAATACATATAATTAGAACTTTTCACAAGTCTATGAGATCTGTCGATCTCGGGACTTGGGAAAGCGCATACATATGGCATCTGGGTGTATTTTATAATCCAGGTCTGAATGTATCACATTGAAATTTAATATCCAATCTTTTTGTATCCGTACGTTATATTCCGACTTGTTGGCCAGTTTAATTTAAAAAGTATGATAGAATAACATTGACCTGTGTCATGCTTTTTAAAATTTCTGCTTTATAAAATCAGAATGAGAGGGTATGAAATATCTGATGTTTCTTTCAAATATTGATATATGTTTTGTTACAGGTTCGCGCCCAACACCGATATCCAATAGGGCGCCGCGAGCTGCTTTTCAGTACGCAATGGGGTCATCGCGTAACTATCGCACACCCACTTTCAATAAATATAAGTATTTTATACTGAATTTATTAGTACCTTTAATTAGTTAAATAAATTAGTGGTACGGGACCAGTACTGAACCTATGACCCTTTGATTGCAAGCCATATCTAGCACCATTACACCACTAATGCACTTAATAAACAATCACTAGGAACTATATTCAATGAATACTATTTAAACATGCCATTTTCAATTGAGATGAAAATTTACCGCCTCTCAATCACAGAAGATTCTGCTTACGACAAGTTTATGCTGCATTATTATTTGAACTATAACAGAACTTTGGATCAAGGAGTTATTAGTAGCAAGGGTGCTTAGAAAATATGTTTATTTATTTTGAATTTAATTTTAATATTAAGTTTTATTGCGTTAAGGATTTCCCCGCCGGAGATCCAGGGAAAAAGGTCTATAAACATAAAAGGTCTATGTATGTATTGTAAGAATTTAGAAATTCTTAAAGCACCTGCTATTTGAAAGAAATAAAAAAAATCTTTAAATTGAGTGAAAAAACACAGAAAAATAATATAGTAATGTAGTACATGGACCTGAATTCGCGTATGCCTTCACTCCGACATTACTAATAATAGACTTTTTGATCACTTAGTGTGTACTAAAAGCTTAAACTGCTAGATGCTAATATAATAATATTTTTATCATTTTTGCTTTTGGAGTTTTTACATTTTGCGTACTAGAATTGCTAGAAAACCTATTGACAGTGCTGTCACTGACTTCATGACTATCATATCAACCCACAGACATCCACTGCTGGACCTCCTCTAAGACTACCACACTGAACAGCTACGAGCCGCCTTCATCCACCGATTGCCCGCGACCTCCACCAATTCTACTCAGGAAACCGGAACCTGAAAGGTCACTACACTTTTTGATTCGGGGTTGTCACCCCAGCATTTTAGAACCCTTATGTCCATTGGTTCTACGAGCTATATGTCCGCTCACTGCCACTCACTGACACTCTGACCTTATGTTTGTAAATATTATTCAACTAATTAAAGACCTATAATTAAAAAATCTATTGAAAGTGAGCGTGCGATATGCCGCGCGATGACCCCACTGCGTACTGAAAGACAGCATGCGGCGCCCCACTGGGCGTCGGTGTTGGGCGCGAACCTGTAACAAAACATATATTAACATTTAAAAGAAAAATCAGATATTTCGTTCCCAACTGAGAGTACGTCGTCACTGATTAAAAAATTGTATTTGTGCATATTACTGTGCTTCCATTTTTTCTTATATATGTAACATATTGATATATGTAAACATAACACTTATTACGCCACTGCATATTAGCATAAAATAGCGAACATTAAAATAAAATCTCCATCTTCTTCTTACTTATGTCGAATAAATAATAAATCAATTGAATTGAATTATTTTATTGTTATTATTTTTTTTTGGGAATTTGTTTAAATATATACAACTCCGTATATATTTACATCAACATTAATTACTGTCGTTTTATTTGGATAGTAATTTACCTATCCGATGCATGCACAAAGTAACACGAGTCGGCGCATGCCGGCGTAATATCGGCAACGAATTACATTGAATTCATGAATATTTCATCGAACGTGGCGCGGTTGGAGCCACCCGGAGATATTTATCTGAAAATTAAACCCGACTACGGCGACGAGTAATTCATTTTCTTTTGTTTTATGTCAAATACTAGCTTTTGCTCACAAGCCTTGATGCTTATCGCACAAAGTTTGCTCCTATCGGGATTCGAACTCAGAACTCGTTTGCACAAAAAACAAGGTCTCTGACACTGGACCAATCAGTCGTCAAATCGTCAGGTAAATTTTTCTTGGACACCCTTTTCCGATACATCCACTTCTATGTCACATACCTATTATATTTATATTTATTTGATTACTAGCTTTTGTCCGCGGCTCCGCCTGCATGAATGTTGTTTTTTTGCTACATAGAAAACCCGAAACAATCACAGATTTATATAAAGATCCTTAGAAGTAATTTTACTTGAGCTCTCGTACCTTAACGGCGACTGCTAAAACAGACATCAAGCTGTATTTTCAATTCTTCTAAACCGATTTTAATGAAATATGCTGCAATGTTTAAGTCGGAATAGTACATTTAAGAGTGTAAGAGTTAGACCAAAATCTACCCGCTGGTTTTTGCCTGAAGCTTGAACAAACAAACAAAAAACAAAGAAACATCGATAGGTTGGGTTTCAGAAGCCCTTAATTAATCGATCTGAGTAGTTTGTTTATAAATATTTTTGGTTTTTGAAAAATTGCCATTTAAAAATTTTATAATAGTATAAATTCAAATTAATCTTGTAACTATGACATTTCCTTAAAAAAATAGTTGTTCATTTGTTTTACCACCGTTCGCCTTTGATATCACTGTTTCTGTAACCATTGAAAACTGATTTCCATTTTTTTCAGATATTGGAAAACATTTTACGGGGTAAAAATTTCAAATCGGATGAGGACGTGAATAACGACTTTAAAGAGTTCATCGATTCCTGACTCCAGGATTTCTATTATTAGAAAACTGATATTCCTCCAGGAATATTAGTTTTCTGCTACATGGGAAATTTCGACATAATCATAGATTTATATAAAAAGCAAAGAACCACTTTTACTTGACCTCTAGTACCTTAACGGCGGTTACTAAAACAGAGATTAAGCTGTATCTTCAATTCTACTGGACTAATTACTTAAATACTGCGCCATGTTACTTTAAAGTAACATGTCGCACTATTTAAGTGGTAATCTTTAAAACTGTAATAGTTTAACCAAAATTAACCTTCTAATTTTTGCGTAAAGCCCGAATAAACAAACCGACAAAGATCGACGGATTTGATTTCAGAAGCCCTTAATTAGTCGATCTGAGTAGTTTGTTTTTAAATATCTATAATTTTTGAAAATTTGACATTTAAAAATTTTATAATGGTTCAGATAGATAAAAACTGTAAGTTCTTTCCAAATATCGCATTTCCTTTAATCATTCTACTTAATGCGGTAGATTTTCAACAGATCCCCGAATATAAGGACACCATTCCTTTTCATTTACCAACAGATTGCCTTAGACTTTTTTATCACATAGCTTTTTATACCTTATCGTCTTGAGCAATAATAAGGATTTATAGGTTTCGGTAGAAAAATATTTCCTTAAAAAATTGTTTCTATCGTTATTATTATTAACCCATCTACTATCCTACTGCATGGCACGGGCTTCCTTTCGAAATTTGGGGGGGAGGGGGGGGGGGGGGGGGGGGATGAAAATGTAATCCAAATCGACGAGCTTGTATGAAAGCGCTGATGTGTACGTATCTCAGGGTAGTCTGGATCAAAATGCAATTTGCTATAAGACCTGAGATATAATAAAATTGTAACTGAACCAAATCTGTCTGTACATTAAAAAATTTTAGTTAGGTTCCACTTACTTATCCATATAGAGGGCAAAACATTCTTTTTAGTAATTATTGTCTGTCAGTTAGTCTGTCTGGATTTTATTATTCAATCACGCAAAAGCTACTGAACGGATTTGAACGGTGTTTTCGATAACATATTGCTTAGACTCTGGAGTGTGGCATCGTCAAGTGTAGCAGTCACATTGTTACACGGTGGGAAAACAGCTCATGCCATGTTTAAAATATCCATAGAGTTAGACCTTACAGAAACACCGGTTAACAGCATTTCGCGTAATACTGACAAAGTACTTGTTTTACAAGAATGCAGTCTAATTACATGGAATGAGTGCAATATGGTGCACTTAATTTGTGTACCACGTTAGACGAATATTTTTTTTCAGTTTAGGGCGAAATAGATAAAGTAACAAATGAAGATAATTCTTGGCTCTGTGAAAGAGCCATTTTGAGCATACGCAATGATTATGCTGTCGCAATTAACACAAAAATATTGATGTGCGTTGCGGATGAAAGTGTGAAGTATACTTCCATTAATAGGGTAATGGGATCAAGACGAGGCCACCAAATATCTTATCGAATTTTTGAAGTCATTGCATTCCAATGCCCAAAAAGATCAAAGCTATCTCTGTCAACGAAAGCGTAATTTCACATATTAAAGAAAAACCTATCAGTTGGGATCCCAATTTTATAGGTACTACTTCGAAATTAAACTTCACCGAAGTCAGCTAAAGCCTAATCAAACATTTTTAGATTTTATATCTGCCTGTCTGTTGTTACTACCAAGAAATGACTGAACGGAATTAAATGAAAATTTGTTCTACTTAAAATAATGTATGTTTTATTAAAAATGGTAAATTCAAGCTGAGGTGTAGCTATGTAAATGTGTAAAATATAGAAAACCTTTTAGTCGGACTAAATTATAATCCACATTATATTTTTAAAGTTATGTCAATTTCAATTACCACGCGGAAGTAGTCGCGGGCGCATCTAGTAATATAATAAATAAGTCACTAAACATGTTAAACTTGTGTTAAATAAGAGGATATCTATTTTGCTAATTTAAATTTATTTATTTTTATTCTAATTTTGAACACTTCCAGAAAATATTTAACTGTGCTCAATAATTCGTAATTAGCAATTTATTCTTTATTCTTTAATTTTTTATTGTACAAATCACAAAAAAATATGGTTATTAAAAATAAATGTACAAAGGCGATCAAAAAATAACTCAATTGTGGGTTAACCCACAATTGAGTTATTTTTTATAATTTATTTATTTTTTTAATCTTTTAACAATGTAATCATCATTATCAATATAAACATTTAATGTCCCTCCGTAGGGTTAAGAGTTAAGGTATAATCCACTACGCTGGCGGGTTGGCAGACTTTACACGCCATCCAGAAAATCTCTCCCGTATGTGGGTTCCGCACAATATTTTCCATCACCGTTTGAAGCGAGTAATAATTAATTATTAATACGCACTCGATTTCGAAAAGATAGCGGTGTGTGCACTGAATTTAAACTTGAAATCTAAAATGTGGTATGCGTGATCATAGAACTAGGCTATCACTGCTTTAACCATTTAACAATGTAAGTCAATATATAACACATAGTATCGTTTTGTTTGTCTCAATTTATTATGTGTAATTTTACACTAAAACGGTGACAGCAAATAACATTATACGCACTTATTCACGAGTCACTTCAACCGGAACTTGTCGATAGACGTACCTACATATCTAGATAAATCGGACGGAGTTGAAAATGTCTGGCAATTGCAGTCCCTACTCCAGACTTTTTATTATCATCGTATTAAGTACTTAAGTTCAACAATTTGTAGTCTCAGCGGTGACTTTATCACGGTTAAAGTTTAACAAAAGCTTTTTCTGGTATTCTCTTTTAGTAATCTTCAATCTGTACTAGTACATTTGTTTAGTCTTTTGTACATTCGAATACTACCACGGAATGATTTGTGATTTTTATAATATTTATATGTTTACTCTTTTAGAAATTTATCGAGTGCGATGTTTTTATCTCATCATTATTACCATCACCATCATCATTATCATTAACTCATCTATTATTCCACTGCATTGGCCTGATCCGGGTTGGTTTAATTAGATAGAGAATTGATGTCTGATATAAGTTAATTGATTGACAGTGTTTTTTTTAATATCTTGTATTTTAAACGTCGTAATTATCATAGAAGGAACAGGTATTACAAAAAATTTCAATATGGTAATTGGCCCATTGAGTCAGTTGAGTGTCGTGCCGAAGAACCAGGTAGCCTATCTGAAAGCTGCGTATGGTCCTGATGAGGCTGACGTTTGGCTTGCTGTGAACTGCTGATGATGGATTCTTGAATTTTCTTTGTGATTGAGGGTAGTAACAACGTTGATGGCGGTATCACGGTGATGAAGTATATCACTTTTCAGAAGGCTGATTCATGTTCAATGCAAGGGTCACCAGTTATAGCGAAATCATTAAATTATGACCCATGGATGACATTGATGATAACGTCATCAGTTATAGGTCGAAATGTGGCAGGAGTGACAGTATCGGAAAAGGGAAGCTCTTCCGGCCAGACGGGTGCTATGTCTGGCGGGTCCTGCCACTGCCTCCACGGTAGATGTCGAGACGTTGTATATACGGTAAGTCGCTATTAAACTTCATGCGCATGATTCAGACTTGTAATGTCGTTACTTTAATCCTGCGCGATTTGTTGAGGAGGTATGGTACTATGTAGTGATGTGTGAATATTACAGCATGTTTCATCAAAATCGGTCTAGTAGAATTGAAGATACAGCTTAAACCCTGTTTTAGTAGCCGCCGTTTAAGATACGACAGCTCAACTAAAAGTGGTTCTAAGGTTATTTTATATACTCGTAAATCTATGATTGTTTCGAGATTTCCCATGTAGCGGAAAACCGACAATTATGATATAATAAGTTTTAAACTGTCACCGCTCTATGTTGCAGTCAAAAATATTACCAATATTGAACAAAATACTACTACTGAATCAAACGGTAGTTAATGGTTTCAGTTAATTCAGCCATTTTATCGCTGAACATCGGAAGTTTCATGAATATTCTCTAACCCTTCATGAATATTCGAACGTGTGCTCAAATGTTTTAAAATTATCACGTTTGTGGTATAAGAATCTTCGAACCGAACGTAAATTGTGAGACAACTTATCGCTTGCAAGTCCCGCAGCACACGTCTTGGACACCTTACAAAACTAATACACTCACGTGGTTCGAGTGGCGCTCCTAAGCTCACAAAGTCCACAAAGAGATGCAATACCTCGCTTGAGATATTCGATCGGACGACATTTTGCGAATATTCTTCTTTCAATATTGAGGACCCACATATTTATCTCACTTTGGAATTTAATGAAAGTATAATATTTGCTGTGCGGCGTTGGCATAATAGTTCCCGTGAAAGCTATGAAAATCAGTTAAGGGATGTTTTTTTTATACTATAATGGTGACAAATAGGCCTATGATCCGCCTGATAGTAAGCAGATACCGCTTGTAATATTAGGAGTATCGCATGCACGTTGCCGACTCTAGAAATCTATTTACTGCCCTCTTGAAGGACCAGCGCACCATCGTGGTATAAAAAAAGACAAGGTATGTAATTTATATGATGGCCAGCAACGTTATCCTGTTATTTGATCAAAATCTAATGTGATCTCTAAGACGCCTGCCAAACGCGGAGATTATGGCAAACCACTCCTTTTCAAGGAGGACACCCAAAAAAGGTTAAAAAAGAAACTATACGTGCGAGCGAAGCCGCAGGGAATAGCTAGTAAATAAATAAAATAAATAAATATGTTCTTCAAGTTATATTCGCGTATACATATAATCTGAAGATTATAAACGAATATAATTTTACGAAATCATATTTTCGTATTAAAAGTTTAAAATAATTCGAGATGATATTCGGTTAAAGTTATAACTATTTACATTTTTGTGATCCGCTAGTCAAATACGCCATGTTTTGTGACTTAGATTTTCACGTTGTTCTGGTTCGATTGCTTTACAATGGCCGAGTGAATCGTGCGGTATCAGCGCGTTCTATGGTCTAATAGATCAATCACTCGTTCGACTCGGAATACTGCACTATAATTTCCGTTAAGGACAGTTGAGGATCAGACTATAGATTGGATTTCAAAGCAAACATTCCTATGTACCTATTGTAACTATTGCTGTGCTTGGAGAGACGCTATTATTATGCCCACCAGGGCAGATGGAGATTGATGGATGGATGGATGGATGCGTGGAGATTATGGCAAATTCCTTCTTTTTGAGGTGGAGACTCATGTCCAACAGTGTTCTTCCACGGGCTTATGATGCTGACATATGAGTCATAAATTGAATTATTACAAAACCATTTTGAAATTTTAAACCCAAAATTTGAAATTTTACACTTAAAGATCATCATCGTCATCAGCCGGTGGATTGCATTACAGCATTTTGACAACTGATTGGTTCAGTGGTAGTGACCCTGTTATCTGTATCGATTGGTCTCGGGTTCGAATCCTAGTAGGGATAAACTGTGTGATGAGTACGAATGTCTATATGACCGGTGTCACAGATGTTTATCTATATATGTATTAGCATTTATCTATAGGTCTATCATCATGATCATCAGCTCGTAAAAGTTTACTGCTAGATATGGGCTTCTTCTTTAAAAAGGAGGGATTTGTGGATCTTCATGCTTGGCAGGCGTGTCGAAGATCGCAGTAGATTTTAATTGAGTAAGAGGACAACTCTGCTATCCATCATCCTGATACATCTCTCAGCTGGTGTTCACAGTATCCACTGAAAGAAATGGAATGACGCTATTATTATGCCGTCGTCAGTCAGTAATAATGACTCAAATCACATATTTAATTGTATCAGATATACATATATACAATATATTCACGAATATTTGATACAACTTAATTTTTTATATAACAATTGCTTATATGAGGACTGTGCCAAAAATGAAAAGAGAGAAACATCTTATTTTTGTTTATTTTTCATAAGAGATATTATATTCATATATTATTAGGTCAGAAAAGGGAATAAAAATAGCGCAAATAAAAAAAAATATCTGAGACAATAAAAATGAATGAAAAAATATAATAATTAAAAAACTACTATGGTGGTGTGCAGGGGTGGCCGACCGGTGGATCGGTCGATCGGTCGATCACGACTATTAGTCTAGTCGATCGTGGCAACCCAAAAAACATACAAGTTTAAAATACCTAATAATAATATAATAGTAATAATATAATATATAATATAATAATAACCTCCAAGGTTATGCGATTTTAGATGTTATGCGATTCAGTTTTTGTTAGCGGGGAACTGAGCTACCCTTTCCCTGAGGGTTTCGGGGCGGGCGCTCAGTTAACCAAATGCTCGAGCAAAGGAAAGCCTTTAAAAACTATTAATAATATAATAGTAATAATATAGTATAATAGTAATATAGTAATATAGTAGTATAGTAATAATAATACCTAAATGTGGGCTGCGGATATCCACTATGCTACATTAAACGCTCGTAGCAGGTGGAAGGAAGCTGTCTCTGCCTACCCCAATGGGAAAGACGCGTGACTGTATGTGTGTAATATATACTATAGTCTCTGCCTACTTTTATGTGATATCGGCGTGAGTGTATGTATGTATGTACGTGTTAGGTAATATATATACTCTGTGGTATTAGACTATGTCATGTCGTCGTCGCTCACCCGCCACAGTACGTAGAACATCTTGTATCATTTTTCAATCGACGTTTCAGCACGTTATTTAAAATTTCAAGAAGTAACTGGTAGACCGCACAGGGTTTCGTCAGTTAACAGTAGATGTTGGGTCTAATCAAGTTGGTCGCTTCTGGTATATAGCAATGCTCTATATCATTAAACAAATCGTATTATAATATGATAACAATAACTTGGCGATACTGGAATATATTCCAGTATCGCCAAGTTATTGAGCCTTGAAAAAATTTACAGTAAGACAATTGACACGGTGAGTAATTGTGGAAATGTGTATGTACATGTCTTACATGAACAAGACGCTGTAATATTGAGATTTTCTATGTGCCTATGTACATTATATGGCTATGTTTAAATTTTCTCTATAAATGGAGAGCATATGAATAGTCCCAGGTGTAGTTACCATAACGCGGTTTCACCGTGTCAGTGTAATATTAATAATTTCACTTTACGAGGTAGGAGCGCGTTCACGCACCGGATGAGACCAGTTTGTGCTTGTGTTTTAATATGAGTTTCCTTTGTTAAAATTAATCACAATATTATTAGAGTAACTCTCAATGCAATGGTATTCAGTTTATCTTTATTTTATATACCATTATAATATTGTTAAATGTCAAATTTTGTAAATCAAGGAAATTAAAAAACTATACAGATCGATTAATTAAGGGCTTCTAAAACCAAATCTGTCGATGTTCGTTTGATTGAGCTTCACACAAAAATCAACGAGTAGATTTTGATCAAACTATTACTGAGGGTACTATTCCGCATTAGGCACCCGTGATGGACTATAGCCTATCACCTCTCATCATAAGAGGAGACCCGTGTCTCGCATTGGGACAGTAAATGGTGATGATGTCCATGATGATAATAATAATAACATTAATGATAGCGAAGAGCTTCGACCAACACCTTCAGAAGCAGATGGGTGAAGGGCCTGATACAGAAGGCAGTACTCTTGGACACGGCCCGCATTGTGAGGAGGTTCCTCACTCTGGAGCTCTAACTGCCGATAGCATGGGTCCTAGACCTCGTTATCGGTGGAGCACCATTTTTTGTAC
>WUAW01008759.1:0-10387 GCA_017165845.1 Thaumetopoea pityocampa
ATATATATTATATTATATAATCTTGAAGGAAAACAAATGAAAGTAAAAAGCGCGCGCAGTGAAGAGTGGTGATGAAAAGTCAAAAGATGAACGCACAGTACGCGCCAACGCACCACTCTATTTATTACTTTGCCCAACGCCCTGATTGCGCAGGAACCAGATGTTAACATTTTCTTCACTAAATATGACAAATTTTTAAATTACTCTATCCGATTTTTAAGTATTACACAAGATTACTCTGTAACCTATTATATAAGTCGAATATAGAATTAAATTCGTCAAATGACAAATATAATTAATGATTAACTTGCTATGCGGTTTGCATTACTGTAAGCATAGCAAGCAACATTATAAAAATATTATAGGAATGTAAAAAAACCTACCATTAAAAATTTATTTACAACTAGCGATAGATATACTACTAATTTTACATTCGAATCGGGAAATTACTAATAAGCCGACTTACTGAAATCATTCATATTCGCACGTCGTTACGTCACCCGCCATGTGCAGAAGACTGTTTTAATACTAATACCGGCTGAATTAATATTGACTGTCTTATATCATAGGAATGTGAAATAGCCTGTCATTAAAAATCTATTTACATCTAGCGATAGATATACTACTAATTTTACATTCGAATTGGGAAATTACTAATAAGCCGACTTACTGAAATCATTCATATTCGCACGTCGTTACGTCACCCGCCATGTGCAGAAGTCTGTTTTAATACTAATACCGGCTGAATTAATATTGACCGTCTTATATTATAGGAATGTGAAATAGCCTGTCATTAAAAAAATCTGTTTACAACTAGCGATAGATATACTACTAATTTTACATTCGAATCGGGAAATTACTAATAAGCCGACTTACTGAAATCATTCATATTCGTGTGTCGTTACGTCACCCGCCATGTGCAGAAGACTGTTTAATACCAATACCGAATAGATTAATATTCACTGTATTATAGGAATGTGAAACAGCCTGTCATTAAAAAACTATTTACAATTAGGGCTATCCCCAATTGTAAATAGTTTTTTAGTTGTAAAATTTGTAGTATATCTATATATACTACAAATTTTACATTTGAATGGGGAAATTGCTAATAATAATCTAATTGCTTATTGAAATCATTCATATTCATAAATCGTTACGTCACCCGCCATTTGCAGAAGACTGTTTTAATACTTATATCGGCTGCATTAATATTCGCTGTATTATAATAATATAATACAGCGAAATCATATAAATGAATGTGAAAAAGCTTACCATTAAAAAGTCTATTTACAACGAGGGATAGTTTCACGGGCTCTAAAATTTCCATTTGGCCTGGACCGTTTAAGAGCATTGAATGGACCCCCATTGTACTAGTCCTATTGTGTTTTTCTATTGACCGAACCGACTCATACGAGGAATGGGAAGTAACGTTTACGGATTTCAATTACTCTACTGACATTGTAAGCGGTATTGCCGGATTAGTTGTTTTAATAGACTCCGCTGGTAGAGTGGCTTTTATTCGTTACTGCTTTAAATGTTCTAATTCACTTTTATTTTGAATACTGTAGCGTTTTAATGTATTCGTCGGCTAAATAGTAGCTCCAATCCACACCCACCCGTGGATGCAGTGAGAATCAGCTATAAGATGTACCAAGATAATGGGCAGTAGCGTTAACCTGTTAATCAATCAAAATTTACTGCTATCTCCAAGACGCTTGTCAAGCGTAAAGATAATGGTAAGACCCTTCTTTTTAAGGAGAAGGAGGTCCAGCAGTGGACTTCCCGGGCTGATGGTGATGAGTGTTCTAGGTGGGTGCCGTTGAGTTCTTCTTCTTCTTTTTTCATAGTGGCAATCAGCTGCAAATTCGAGCCTTTTCTGCCAGTGTCGAGTGTATATATTTTATATGTTATATAATATTCTCAAGTGAACAATAAAATATCGGGGTATCACATTTATTGCTTCTTGGGAGTTTTGAAATCAATCGATCACGCAAAGTGCCTTGAAAAAATAAAGTCACTTTGCTATGTTAATCACAGTTTTATTCCAATGTTTCAATATTGTTCACGATTATTGACGATTAATACACAAAACAACACCAAATTGATATATTAAACATCACAATAAACTAATAAAAAACATTAAAATAAAAATTCAAGTGACGCTTCACTCGGGTTGGGGCCAAAACTCTGCAGTTGAGTTTTAAGTCCGTATTTGTCCTTATTATTGGGGCACGAACTTTATTTACCTCATCATGAGGGGCAACAGGCTATAATGTAAATGTACCATGCTGACCTAATGTGGAATAGAACTTCACACATCTTTGCGGCCATGACAGCTACCTCATGAAGTTTTCCGTCTCTGCTGAGCAGGTGGTCCAGGAAATACATTGTTAATACCACCTGCTCGATGGATCCGGTCTAAGGAGCGTATATGTGTTTGAGGAAACCGGTGGTACAGGATTAGAGGCCGCAATCTTTTAATCCCAATTTGGGTTTACTGTCCTTTTTTATTGAATACTGGCTGTTTCCCTTTGCTTTGTTCACGTGGTCTATATATTTGGCAATAATTCGATTTTATAATGCCAATTTTGCTCCTATTGCTATTTTCGAGTTTTCTTTTAAGTTATAGTTGGATACCCTAATCATTTTCAGGTTTTTCTTCTCCGTTAAGTATATTGGTGTCTACAATGTATACCTACCGTACATGAATTAGAAATAACTTAGTGATAAGTTTGTTTAAATGCAAAATTATTAAAAAAATAAATTTATGTTTTAAATTTTTTTCATATCATTCCACCACAACAAAAAATTCGAAAAATATCCTGAGCATAGAGGAGTATAAAAAAGATTTTCTGATGAGTTTTGGTGAGTGAAAATTTTCAATAATGCATTTGAAAATAATATAAAATTTTTCCCCCTAAAAATCGGTTATTCATCAGGGAATCATACTAAAGTAAGATAATTCTATTATAATATAATTCATATTAGAAAATTCTTATGTAATTTACTCGTAGGTAACGGAAACATTATCGCATTTGTTCATTTTCAATTTACTACCATATTGAAAAAAAAAAATAGAGAAAATAAATATTTGTTAAGAACTCGGAAACTACTTAAGATTAATAGCTGAAATTTGATTGAATTATTTTAATTTGGTACCATGACAAAATAAATTTATATTAGAGACACAATAAACACTGCGACATCACTAGAGCGACTTTCTTACGGGTCATCCATAAAGAACGTAATATTGATAAGAATATAACGGTGAGTGAGCCATATGAATAAATTCTATATTTTATTAGTCCTTCACTAACAAAATGTTATTTAAATAAAATTGATAATATTACCGGTTTTATGTAACAAACATAGAATATTATATATTAGTATACTGTTACGAGAAGTGGGTACGGGGATTGGAAGAAAAACAATAATGCAGAGAGAGTTGAAATTTATTCACTTACAATTCTACCGCGCTTTATGAACAGCACACTAACACGCAGCACGTTTGCAAGCATAACCTTCGCGTAGCACTGTCTTCTTGTTTATCCGTACTCACACTATTCACTTCTTTATTCTACACTTACTTTATCTTCGATTCTTGAACTCTCTACTTTACTAAATAACAACTTAACTATTATTCCCCGCTGGGCGCGCCGCGAGGCCTTATATACCCCAGGTTGTAGATAATTCCCGTCGACCCGATCGTCTTTTGTTTTCTCTAGAAATTTCCAGAAACTTTTCGAAATATCAATGGTAGGTACTGAGTCAAGGGTATTAAACCTTGGTTAGATGTTTTCACCCTTGGTACGTTTTATAAAATTATACAAATTACTTAGTGGTATAATTTGTTTCAATCATGTAGATCATAGTTCAAGTTTATCTTACTATGTCAGCATCGCCACAGTAATATTCTTATGTATATACTAGTGTTTTACATATTGATGTCTGTTGTCTCATCTACTTCACATTACACCTGCTGCTGTTTCTACTCCATTGTGTCTGTACTACCCAAAGGTTGACTGGTAGAGAATACCCTTGGAATTATGTCCGCCTATACATATATAATTATTATTTATTTATTTATATATAATGTATTAAATGTAAACAAATAAATGAATAAATAAATAGAGGCAGGTTATGTATTAAAATAACGTAACGTGGCTTATGGAAGAGCTCTTAATATACACGACGTGTCCGGTCGCCATATTGTAGTATATCATACTTTAAATCTATACACCTCTTGTGTCTCTTCTCAGGGCATATAATATGTGGGCGGTAAATCTGTAGTGAGAGGACCACGTTCTGATTAATGGCTTTATTGAGCCATACATCTTGCGGCTTAGAGAGGAAATCTTAGTGTAGTGAGTAGTCGGCTTTCGGGTTGATTTCTGACTTAAGCGACGTTTAAGCTTAGAATGATTAATCAGTTCATTACCTGAGAGAGGTTAATCATTTTAACGTTAATTTTGTCTCGTCACGGTCATTATGACACTAGTTAGTAGATTATTAGCACGGTATGTAATTTTTTTTTAATCTGTTGTTATGTATTTCAGTAACCTTGTTTTTTTTAGTCTTTTATAAGTATATTTTTCTTGAAACAATTATAGCTGAGTAGCAATGATAGTTTACCGTGCATAAAGTCTTAAGCCTAACCTCTGACTTTTCGAAATCATGTGCGTTAATAATTTAATAAATGCATGGATGCATTAATAATTAATTAATTATCACTCACAACAAACGGTGAAGGAAATCATCGCGAGGAAACTCACATGCCTGAAAGATTTATTCGATAACCTGTGAAATCTGTCAACCCGCATTAAGACAGCCTGTTGGACTCTGTGACTGTCCAACCTCTAACCCCTGAGAGAAGACCCGTGACCCGCAGTAGATGGATTGATAGTATGATGGTGATGATGAGTATTTTATCTCAATTTGGTGTTTATATGACATACTGATCAAATTATATAAGTTCTGTTAGTGTTATAGCGAGATGTTTAAGACCCATGATGACGTTGATGATTGTGTCACCAGTAGGGTCCAAGTGTGGCAGGAGTGGCAGTATAGGAAAAGGGAAGATCTTCCAGCCAGATGGGTATAATGTCTGACAGGATCTGCCACCGCCCCTACGGTTGATATCGGGACGTTGTATATATGCTAAGTCGCTATTAAACTCTATGCGCGTGATTCAGACTTCCATATTATATCGTCACTTTTGGAACCGCGCCATCTGTTGAGGATGTGTGGTATGTAGTGAAGTAGATGGCTACATCGTCAATACATAGCAGTTGCTCATAGTTAAATAAGGAAATGTGGGTAATAGTGGGTAGTATTATTAGTGGGTAGTATGGTAATAACATCTTTCCGAATGATACAGACGTCGCTGGAATCATGAACCTACGTCGTGATGTTAGACTAGAGGTTTCTAGACATTTTTTTCTCATAGACACCTTTCAAAATTTAGCTGGTTCCGGTGAACCCCCTGCAGCTACATTTCTACCATATTCCCAAAACTCGACAGAAAATGTGAAGATTAAATCTAACTATGGAAATTTGCGTACGTCAACATAGACCCGGGTCGAGTCTCCCGTAGACCCCTGGGGGTCCACCTGGACCACTTTGGGAACTAAGAGGTTAGACCATAGTTGGTCATCTGAACACATTTCACAAGACCCTGTCTTAAGGACGTTATGATGAAAAAATATTTTATTTAATTTTGATAATTCAAATAAAGAGTCTTCAATTCAATTACTCATAGAGAAACATTATTTTAAACGGTAACAAAATGATTTTGATCTTTAGACTCAAATCTAAGAAAGCTACTCCATAGGTGAGAAATATACAACTTTAAATAATGTATATTATAATAAAATTGTTATGTTTTGTAAATCAAAGATATAAAATAAAGCACTGAGATCGACTAATTAATGGCTTCTGAAACCAAATCCGTCGATGTTTATTTATTTGTTCGAGCTTCACGCAAAAACCAGCTAATAAATTTTGGTTAAAGTATTATAGTCTTAAAAGTACTATTCCGTCTTAAGTACTGTGGCATGATTTATTAAAATCGGTTCAATAGAATTGAAGATACAGCTTGATCCCTGTTTTAGTAGCCGCCGTTAAAGTACGAGAGGTCAAGTAAAAGTGATTCTTAGACTTTTTATATAAATTTATGATTATGTCGGGATTTCCCATATATCGGAAAACCGATATTCACGCGGGCGGAGCCGCGGGCAAAAACTAGTAAAGATATAAAAAAGAAGCGTAGAGCGTTGCCAATTCAGACGACGAATATACTGACCCGTACATTCTCACTATGTACAGAGATCACTTTAATCAAAGCGTACCTTTGTGGTAATGGAAGTCTCATATTGGCAATGGGTATTCAGACCTGTACGGATTTAATATAGTAATAGGTTCAGGACGTTATAGCGATTCTCACAATTCTGCTGTACATCATCATATAACACTAAAGAATTAGATAAATACTAGCTTTTGCCCTCAGCTCAGCCCGAGTGAATGTCGTTTTTCCGCTACATGGCAAATCCAAACACAATCATATATTTATATAAAAAACCTTAGAACCACTTTTACTTGACCTCTAGTACCTTAACGATGGCTACTAAAATAGAGATCAAGCTGTATCTTCAATTCTACTGGATCGATTTCGATGAAACATGCCACAGTATTTAAGTCGGATAGTACCTTTAAGACTGTAATAGTTTAACTAAAATCTATCAACTGGTTTGTGCGTGAAGCCTGAACGAACAAACAAACAAACATCGACCGATTTGAATTCTTTGTTGTTTAGTTGCTAAATTAGTATCAATATTTTTTATTGTGTAGTGTAGATGACGCATTATCTATCGATATTTGTTTGAAACTGGCTCGACTACTTTTAATTCTGTAAAAAACGATACGTTTTTCAATTAACTAACGTGATTAGTGCTTGAATTAATAAATAATAAAAGCATACTTCATTATTCGTTTATCATTTGAAAGCCCATCCTTAATTATATAGCCTACTTTCCTAATCCAGGCAGCGATACAAACATGTAGATAGATATATCCAATCTCCCAAAATCCTTTTCACTTTTCATACAATTTGCACGAAAATAAATCCGCTTAACAGCAGTGAGTCCCGCGAAATAAAATATTCTATTAGCAAAATCCGTTGGCTCATAATTCACTCGGAGAGAGAGAGAGAGAGAGTATATACCGTGGGCATGGCAGGTGGTCTTAATAAATACGAAAATGGCCCATCGTGGAGCTAGTAATAAATTCAAAAGGCAATCAACGCTACGGGGTAGGTAAAAATATTAATAGCAGAGAAATAATTATGTATTCATGGTTTTTAGCATCGGATGGATGAAGTGGAGCAGAAGCATCGGGGGTATACTAAATCCTGGGGATTGAGCGGATCTCTAGCGACCTTTAGAGCCCTGGATTTATAGTTAATTATATATTTTAAACAGATAATATTAGTTGTATTTTAATGCCTCAAGCGGCGCTAGTATGATATATATACCTGGGTTCAGGATATATATATATATATATATAATAGCTGCCAACCATTTTCCGCAGATCGTCGCTCCATCTAGCCGGGGGGCGTCCCACACTACGTTTGACCAAACGCAGTCTCCACTGCAGAACTCGCATGCTCCAACGATGCACTGAGACAAATGTGACCAGCCCACTGCCATTTCAGTTTGCTTATTCGAGTGGCTATGTCGGTAATCTTAGTTCTGTGTGGGATAGCCTCATTTCGGGTTCTATCCAACAGAGAGACTACGAGTATTGCCTTCTCCATAGCTTGCTGAGCAACTTTCAATTTATGGACTAGTCGTACCGTCAAATTCGACGTTTCGGCACCGTATGTCATGACGGGTTGGACGCACGTGCCAATGCTAGTGTGTTGGACACCTTCCTGTCCTACAGCGGTGTGATTTAAATATATAGGTAATTAGGGATATTAGTTAATTTTTTTATTATTGTATATATATTATTTTTTCAATAAATATTAGTTGTAAGTTATTTATTTCGAAAGAAAATATTTTATGGCTAGCTGTTGTTCGCGCCTCCGTCTGTGTTTCCGTAGACCATTTAGCAACTCAGAAACATTCCAGGGTATCTTCGGGTTCATAAATTTAATCAAACACTTTGCAACATCGTTACTTCTCTTTTATTGATCATCATTATCATCATACCAGTCTACAGACATCCACTGCTGGACATAGACCTCCTCTAATGATCGCCACATCGAGCAGCTATGAGCCGCCTGCATCCACCGATTGCCCGCGACCTTCACCAGGTCATCGGTCCACCTAGTCGGCGGTCTACCCGCATTACGCTTTCCGATTCGGGGTTGTCATTCCAACACTTTGAAATCCCAACGACCGACGAACGACGGTTCTGCGAGCTATGTGCTCCGCCCACTGCCACTTCAGTTTTGCAATCCTTTGAGCTACGTCAGCGACTTTAGTTCTCCTGCGGATTATCTCATTACGTATCCTATCTCGCAGAGAAACTCCGAGCATAGTTCTCTGCGTGATCGCTGCGTGATCTTGAGCTTTCTTTTGGGGCCTATAGTCAGTGGCCATATTTCAGATCCATAGAACATCACTGACAATACGTACTGATTGAATACCCTGATCTTAAGGCATTGCGGTATTTTATTGATAGATTGCAATAAAACATAGTCTAAATCGTATTCCAAGCAACATATGAACAAAAATCTTTTTTTTTTAACCGGGGGGAAATGCAGTAGTAGGTCGGGGTGCCGAGGTCGCTTACCCGTATACAAATTATTAAGTCTATATGCCAGACAGGCTAAAAGATTAAGTCTCCCTGACCCATTGATGTATATTATTCGTCAATGCCCTGACCTTATTTTTATGTATTAAAATATAATTAAAAAAATAAAACATTCACTAAGCAACAGATTAATATGATTTTATATTAACACCTGATCAGAGTATACCTACGTGTCAGTCAAGTTTCAATTTAACGTCGCCATCAACACGATGCCGTGCAAAGCCCACAAACATGCATCGAGGAAAAGCTCCAGTAAGCCCGAACATATCCTTTCGAATCCACGAATTTTCCATTACACAATCCCTGTACCTGGGCGGCTAATCCTTTAGGGACTCTCGAAACAAAACAACAGAAATCAGCTTTCGCCGCCTGGTTGCAAGTCATCAATCAAGCGTTAATCCAACGACGCAATATCCATAAAATGGATCGCGGGAGCACGGGGCTGCATCACTTGGTAATTCGGCGAGCCGGCGACAATGCCGCAATCGGACTAGCAATCTGCATAATGGATTGCTCGGGCGAACGCGCTGCCTGCGTCCGGTCACCGTTCATTCAATTGTCGCGGTCGCCGATGTGTCGGCCCGTTATTACGGAATACGGTATTAATAATTTCACGGATAACGGGTGCCGTCAAATACGCGGCTGATTGGATGTTAGATACCATTTTTTGTACTTCAATATTATGTTATAGAAGTACAGAGTACAGTTAGCCCTCCTATAACGCGATTAATTTGTACCGCGTTATATAGAAACCGCGCTATAAGAAACACAGAAGTAGTACGAATGGAATAATTCGTAACCGCGCTATATGGCAACTAAGTTGAGTACAACTCAACACTTACATTTATTTTACAGACCGTTTCCTACTAAGTTGTACTTAAAATTAAAGACAATGTTAGCATTTTAAGAATTAAAATAGAGCACCGTGAACAGTCTCGTATCGTTTCTTCATTTATAGGAGAATTCCTTGATGACTGAAATTGGAAAACGGTGATATATGTACCTTCATCAAAAAGAAGGGAAATCCCCGTTAATTTCAACTGTAAAAATTTAACATATAGATAAATTCATGCTATAGAGAATCTTCCCAAACCAATTAACTGAATGTTGTTGAACAGAAACCGCGTTATAAGAGTACCGCGTTATAGGAGGACTGTCGAGATTTTAGCTTCGCGTTATATTGAAACCGGGCTTAAAAAATACCGAGTTGTAGGAAGATAGACTGTACTCTTTATTGTACAGCAATATAAAAATTTTACAAATATAAACATAGATAGTGAACATTGGGTAGTTTCTAATCCTTCTCTTCCTAATCACTTTAGACCCATATCTATCCTCCCTTTCTTATCCAAAGTACTCGAAGCTTGCGCTCACAAACAACTTTCTCATTTTATTTATACTAATAACTTGTTAAGTCCTTTTCAATCAGGTTTTAGGCCAGGTCATAGCACTGTTACTGCTCTCCTGAAAGTGTCCGGTGGCATTAGGGCTAGGATGGAGGATGGAAAGGTTACAGTAGATTTAGATAGATTTTTCGAATGCATTTAACACTGTGTGTTATAATATCCTTTTA
>WUAW01008759.1:28984-46314 GCA_017165845.1 Thaumetopoea pityocampa
CTATTTTTATGTCTGTTGTACTTTATACCCTCACAAGGACTGCAGCATCTTTCAAATATCAAAGGTTCGCTGGTAGAAAACTCAATTGTGGGTTAAGCTCGCCTTTGTACATTTATTTTTAATAACCATATTTTTTGTGATTTGTACAATAAAGAATTAAAGAATTAAAGATAATAATATTTTGGACATTTTTCACACACATTGATGTAGTCTCATACATACAAGGATTCCCTGTGTTTTGGGTAATAGACAGTGATGGACATACTTATATAGACAAATACAATATATCATAAATCAATATATAAATAACCGCCATGACTCGGATACGAACATTCGTGCTCATCACACAAAGTTTGATCTCACCAGAATTCGAACCCAGCACTCACTGGCACAGAGAACAGTGGCAATGCTATTGTACCAATCAGTCAACAAATTACAAAAACTTGTTCACGGAGTATTCGTTTTTATACTCTCACGCCTCATCCGAGAGGGTAGGCGTTTTTTAGTAATAGGGTTATTATCCTATTGGATAAATTTAAAAAGTATGAAATTAAAATTATAAAGAACTACGTGAAATAGTAACTAGATGGAATAAGGAGATGAGACTTTACATACAGCAAAATGAAACTTATCGTCTGATCAGTATCTACACTTTATATCTTAAATTAGGTACTAATTGTGTAAGTTATTACTTATATTAGAATATCTAGATGTACACCACTGACTGCCACTTACAACGTTTCTTTCAATTCTCTCCATCTAAAGGTTGTCTGGAAGAGATCGCTGTCTGCGATAAGACCGCCCAATGTACACTTTTGTATTGTTATGTTGTGTAAAGAATTAGTTATTAATTGGTGTACAATAAAGAGTACTCTATCTATCTATCTAATTGTGTTAGCAGAAGCCCTTTTGGCTAGACGGACATTACGTTTGGCGAGGCCTTTGAGCGCCCAAAATTTTAATGTCAGAATATTGTATAATATTAACTCAGTGTATAATATTAAATTACAACTCCTTTATTGTGATTTAGCATTTATGACGATTTCAATATTTAATTTATTTAATTCGCGCGTGCGTGTGTGCGTGCGTGCGTTCGTGCGTTTGTGCGTGCGTGCGTCTGCGCGTGCGTGCATTTGTTTGAACTATTTCAGTGAAAGGGTAAGTCATAGATTAAAAAAAATGCAAAAAAATTATACAAAAAATTCCGAATTTTTAGCATCTAAACGGTTTTCGGTTTGACGATGGCTAAGATGAAACTAACAAGAAAAGAAGTTGTGTACCTGGATACATTTGATTGGTCTGATGGATATTGCATGGATATTGTTGAAAACTTAATAGAATATTATAGGCAATTTTTTTATTCTGTAATAGGCAAATTACATTTTAATGTTGGATTTCACTTGATAAACACACCAAGAAACAAATATATACAATACGAGAATGATGATGGAATTTAGGAAAAGAACTACAGGGTACAGGATACTACTATCTCCGAAGGAGTAATAAGAGACAGTAGTAGCTCGGGGGGCCGGGGTCGCTTACCTGTATACTTAAGTCTATTTGCCGGACAGGCTNNNNGTCCTTTGACCTAAATGTTATGTATAATGAGAGATCTTATTACTTAAATAATGTAGCTACCTATTGTTTCCGTATTAAAATTAGTTTGAAATATATAATATGGTCAGAACCGCGAGCAAAGTTAGTTTAGCAATGAATATTGGAAAATAATATACAAACATACCTATTCCATTGTTAATATAAATTTTGTATTTCAATCATCAACATACGAGATGAACACCCATTATTGAATTACGTGGGAGATGAGCTCAGAACGGCCTATTAAACTGATGCATTAGCGTAATCCCGATGATTATTCATGGTGATTGAAATGGATGAAAGGGAGGGGGTAATTTGCACATAATGTGCAAGATCAAATGACACGTGTTGATGTAATGCTAATTGGAGACGATGGGTTTTAGCAATTTTATTTGTTAGATGTTATGCAAACTCAACTTCCTTCTACCAACTACTTATTATCCTGTTTCCAGAGACCTTATCTATAATTTTGACATGAAAGACTTTAAGGCAAATTAATGTCTAAATTTTGAAGTTAGGCCATAACTTGGTATTCTGATCACCCAATATTCTTCCACCCCCATCATTAAATCAGTTCTTAGACACAATAATATTGAATCAAGTCATCCTCATCAAGTCAAGAAACATGAAAACAACAAAATAGTTAAGCTCTATTTACAGGACACAACTTTTTCTGTCTTAAATTGTAAGAATTGCAAGCAATAAATGATCCGAATCCAATTGTCTAATGATAAAGATAATATAGTATAAAGATAATATAGATAATATATAGGTCAGGGAGTACATAGTCTCTTAGCCTGTCCGGCAAATAGACTTAAGTATACGGGTAAACGACCCCGGCCCCCCGAGCTACTACTGTCTCTTCCTACTCCTTCCGAGATGGTAGTATCCTATAGCCTATAATCCTATTCCAAAACTCCATATTCCTTGTTGAATACACCTTTCCTACCTCATCCTCTTTCCTTTCCTCTCCACTAAGCCGTGAGAACGCAATGAGGAAATTTAACACTTTTGAACCTTATGAAATGGCGGCGTTATAGTTCGCCACGCGGGGTTGAAATGTGGGCTGCGGATAGCCACTTTGCTACATTGAATGATCGTATCAGGTGGACAGAAGTGGTTTCTACCTACCCCAATGGGAAAGAAGCGTCACTGTACGTATGTATGTAGTATACACTATGGTCTCTGCCTACCCTTATGGGACATCGGCGTGAGTGTATGTATAATATAGATAATATAATGATAATATAATATTATCATTATATTATCTATATTATATATAATTAACTTAAATCTTCTTCTTCTTCTTGGCGTTATTAATCCCGGTTTCCATTGCCAGGGTCCGCCTTCCAACTTAAATATAAAATAATAAACACACACGATATTGAGAACTCGCAGAACCGAATGATATTGAGGTCGTAAAGTGCTGGAGTGGTAACACCGAATCGGAAAGCGAAGTGTTTGTCGACCCTGACTAGGTGGACCAATTACCTAATGAAGGTTGCGGGCTATCGATGCATGCAGGCGGGTTATAGCCGCTCGATGTGGTGATCATTAGAGGCCTATGTCCACCTTATATAATTTTCTAGCATAATTTTTCATATCTGTATAGGATTGTTGTCAGACCCCAAAGCTTTTCGAATTTTCATGTAGCTAAGGAAGTCTTTCAGTTTAAGAAGTGATTCTGGAGGAAATTGCTTAGGAAGGTGCTCGAGTGCTGTCGAATCGAACATTATTTTGGTCGTAATAGTATATAAATATGTATCTGTACTGTAATAAAATGTTAAAGGTCAAATTTTGTAAATCAAAGATACTTAAAAATCTACTCAGAACGACTAATTAAGGGCTTCTGAAATCAAATCCATCGATGTTTGTTTGTTTGTTCAAGCTTCACGCAAAAACCAGAAAGTAGATTTTGATCAAAGTGATATAGTCTTAAAGGTACTATTCCGATTTAAATACTACAGCATAGTTCATCAAAATCGGTCCAGTAGAATAGAAGATACAGCTTGATCCCTGTTTTAGTAGTCGTCATTGAAGTACGAGAGCTCAAGCAAAGGTAGTTCTAGGGCTTTTTATATTAATCTATGATTATTTCTGGATTTCTCATGTAGGGAAAGACATTCACGGTGGCGGAGCCGTGGTCAAAAGTTAGTATTTTATAAAACAATAGCCTTTTTTGTTCAGGGGGAAAATGCCTACCGCATACCTCAGAGAGGTTATGTAGCGCTCGTACCCATTAGAAACCCCCAGTGATCATCTCCCGCAAATTTTGCTGAAGCCGTGTATTCTACCATGCATTCTACCGAGCATTCTACCGAGCATTCTATCGAGCATTCGAGCATATACCATACCATATCATTATATAAACTTATAAATTCAAATACGATGAACATTGTAAGTGCGTATTTTAACAACACAGACACGAGGTAATTGAAAGGTAATTCGGAAAGCTTCACTAAGCCGTCCCGCCTACTAAATGATTTACAAACGCTAATTGCTTCTTCCAAAACTCGGATCGGATCATTCAGGATAAACCTTTTGCTCAAGTTAGTGGTGTTTTAATGCATAATTTTTTTGTAATGTAATGTATGTAAAGTATGAGGTTTAATTAAATAATAGGTGTTGCACAAACCGAATTGGTCAAATTGGTCTTTCTAAATATCTTCGAAGTCACAAACATCTATCACATTAATATGTTAAATAGGAAAGTTTGTGAGTGAGTTTGTATGTATGTTTGTTACTTCTTTGTTCTGTAATGGCTCAACAGATTTGTGTAGAATTCATAACAATGATAGATTATATCCTAGATTAACAGATAGGAAACTTTTCACCCCGACAACGTGTTCCCGTGGGACTTTAATATTTACTTTAATATTTTTTTTTCATGAAGATGAAATCGCAGGTAGAAGCTTGTTTAACAACACATAAAGAATTACTTCTGTATTCAGCTTCATTAGTTAGTTCATTATCACTCAAAGGTGGCCAACGATTGACTGGTAGAGAATTACTTAGGTAAGAATATTGTCTGTCTGTCTGTCGGAGAAGAAAAACAGCGATTTCCGCATGTGTATATGAAGTCTACCAACCCACACTAGGCCAGCGTGATAGATTATGATCTAATTCCTCTCTTGATTAGAGCAGGTCCGTGCCCTTTTAATGGGAACAAATATGGACTGGGAATGATGCCGCAGAGTTTTTGACAGTTTCTGCGTTATCGTTATTGTTGTACCCTAATGTTTTTTAACAAGTGGTTCAACCAAACTATGAAAATGTTTAAACTGTTCCAAGGACATGCTTAAGAGTGATTGAAAATCACATAATTTCCATTGATAATTGCGTATAATCTAATATTTAATATTTATTTCTGTTCATTCTTAGAAATGTTCGAATAACAAGTATTATTTTTTATTTTTGATGTCAATTGAAGTTTGCGGCATATTTCAGTTGTATCACAAAGTAAGTAATATAAAAGAAGCGAAAATATTCGTTTGCATGTTCTAATTCAAGGCGTCGATGAATTATGTTCCGCAAATACCGCGTGCTGCTGACGTGCCTTTGCCACCCTTTTTAGATAGACCTTAAATTGTCCAATAAATACAACGTTCTGATCGAAATTCTCCATAATTTTAGCCATAACATCAATCCTTTGTTGTGAATTTGATAAATATGGAAAAGTATTAAAGATTGACCGAATCAGTTATTTTATTTTTAACCGACTTCAAAAAAAGGAGATTCTCAATTTGGTTGTGTAAGTTTTTTATGTTTGTTACCTCATAACTTCGTCGTTTATAAACCAATTAAAAAAAAATCTTTTTTTGTTGGAAACTGGACACTTACAGTGGGTCCCATTTTATTTTTATGGGCATTGGACCTTAGATTCCGAAGACATACCTGAAAAGTCTTGAAAATCGAATAGAAAAATGTTTAGTGATTGAGATATTGGTGGTTTTATGACAATCCAGGGCTACGTGGGTACTTTTTAACGAACTCCTTAACGACCAAGAGTACGAATGTGGAAGGTAGACGCCGGAACTTCGTCATAAAATAATGTACTGTACTGTGGCTCAGACGGTGGGCACGTTGCGTTTTTCCCTTTCTACGATGGTCTTATTTAAACGACACTTCCTTATAAAGGCAGCGCGTTTGGTAGGTCTACCCATATTCGTATTTGATAAATAAGTTACAAACAGAATGCAATATTCACTGAAAAGCAAGAAATAAATTATTTTTAACAAAAAAACAAAACCAACTTCAAAAAACACTACTCTAAAAATGCACTAAAAAGTAAGAAATAATTACGTTATTTATTTACTTCAATTTACTTGAATATAAAAACCAAAACTAACTTCAAAAAGTTAGTTTTGGTTTTTGTTAAAAATAATTATATGTGAATAATTTCAGGAATCTAAAAAACTTACAAATGAAGTCCCTATGTAAATATCTGACATAACGCTCAATCAAATGTGCTCAATCAACTTTTAACTCTAACCTACGCAGCATAAGTGTGGTACAAGCGTAGCATTGAAATCATGCTTACGTTATGTGTATGGAACGCTCTGTGTCATTTAATCGTTAAATTCTCCTGTTATAGAGTTACTTAGTCACTCGGTGAATTCCATTAAAAGTTAATTAATAATTCGGTACATTGACGTAAGCCACATTGTTATAGAAATCGGGCACTGTTTTAGGCTCAACGGATTTTGCCATTAGGTTCTATGAATAAGTGATGACAAGGAGTAAGTACTAACTCCCGCTGAATCCGAACTAAGTATATATTTTGTTTCGACCGAGTCACTTGATTTTAGGGACTTAGTACTTATTATAAGTTGCTCTAATTTTGTGTGTGTGTGTGTATATACATATATATTTGGTTGGCATAAAAAAGCAAGATAAAGCTGGAAGAAGCAGTGATATTTATTATTTATTTATTGATATTGTATTGTATACTGTTATATATAACTAGCTTTCGCGCGCAGCTGCGCCCACGTTAATGTCGGTTTTCCGCTACATGGGAAATCCCAACACATTCATAGATTTAATTAGATTCATAGATAGTTTCCTTATAATTACTTTTACTTGACCTATCGTACCTTAACGGCGGCTACTGAAACAGGGATCAACTGTACTTCAATTCGACCCATTTTGATGAAACATGCCGCTGTATTTAAGTCGGAATAATATCTTTAAGACTGTAATAGTTTAATCGAAATCTACCACCTGGTTTTTTGCGTGAAGCCTAAACAAACAAACATCGACGGATTCAGTTTCAGAAGCCCTTAATTATTTGATCTGAGTAGTTTGTTTTTAAATATCTATTTACTATTATAAAATTGTTAAATGTCAAATTTTCAAAATTCAAAGATATTTAAAAACAAACTACACAGATCGACTAATTAAGGGCTTCTGAAACTAAATCCGTCGATGTTTTTGATTAAACTATTATAGTCTTAAAGATATTATTCCGACTTAAATACAGCGGCATGTTTCATCAAAATCGGTCCAGTAGAATTGAAGATACAGCTTGATCCCTATTTTAGTAGCCGCCGCTTAGGTACGAGAGGTTGAGTAAACGTGGTTCACAGACTTTTTATATATACATCTATGACTGTGTCGGGATTTCCCATGTAGCGGAAAACCGACATTCACGCAGGCGGAGTCGCGGGCAAAAGCTAGTTAGTACTATAATAAAATTGTTAAATCTCAAATTTTCTAAATTAAATATATTTAAAAAAAACTACTCAGATTATTATTATATCAGTATTAAGGGCTTCTGAGACCAAATCCGTCGATGTTTGTTTGTTTGTTTATTCAGCTTCACCCAAACACCAGCGATAGTTATGGTCAACCCCTTACACTCCTAAAGGTACTATTCTGACTTGAATACTCTGGCGTACCCCTCAGCTAGTTGTCACTACATCGAGAGAGAAAATGACGTGACACTATATTAGATTGGCACCACATAGCTAAGAGAGTATTAGCAAACAATTTTTATTTTGATCAGAGGAAGTGTCAGCAATCTATTGCACGATGTCTGCACGAAACTCGCAATTGTTTTTTTATGCACTCTGCCGACAGAGTGGGTTACCAATGTAATAATAATAATCGTCCTTATATCAGCCCACAGACGTCCACTATTGGACATATCTAATGATCGTCACACTAGACGGCTATAAGCCGCCTGTATTTACAAATTACCCGCAACCTTAACCAGGTCATCGGTCCACCTAATCGAGGGTCTACCCGCATTATGATTTCCGGTTCGTGGTCACCACTCCAGCACTTTAGGATTCCAAAGTCTATCTGTGTGCAAGCTATTTACTCCGCCTCTCACTTCAGCCTTGCAGTCCTTTCAGCCACATCGAAGACTCTAGTTCTGCTAAGTTCTGTAATAAAAGTACACAACAAACAAAGAACAACAGCGCAAGCATCTTAGCAGATATATAGTATAATATATATGTATGTATAAAAATAGGTTGCACCGGATGAAGTTTTAACGCAACAAATAGCTTTTTTGTGCGCGCGTCGCAGCGGTTAAACACTAAACGATTGACTCAATTGCCTCCAACGAAGGCTACAATACCTCTACCACGAATTCACTCGACGACAAAGTTTAGCGTTAATTTTTGTAAGAAAAAGCGCTTTAAGCGGATACGTGGGTAGTTAATATATAATAATAATTCGCATAATTTTTTTTGCTCGACTACATCATGTAGTGGAAACATTGTTTCGAACTCGCTCTGTAAAAACCCCACAATTTGTTTACTAGTGGCTCGAATCGCAAAAAAAATCAGTACTATTACGGATGGGCATTGCTGTGTGGCGCCGGCATAATAATAGCGTCACTCCATCCCTCCCCGTGGACGCTGTGAGGATCAGCTAAGCGATGCACCAGGATAATAGGCAGCAGCGTTATCCTGTCATAAAATTAAAATCTACTATCTTCAAGATGTCTGTCAAGCATAAAGATTATGCCAAATCCCCCTTTTATATCAGTTACTTTCGGTCTTCATTATTATAATAAATATATACACATATTTAGTAGCAGAAAAAAGATGTTGAGTTGTGCCGATTTTGATGAAGAATCAAATGTGGCCTGTGAAAATGGCCCTACACACTACACTTATCCGACCGCACGCGCCACGGAAGCCTGTACAGTTTCCACCGCGCTCGGGGAAGCCGAACTGCGCTGTTCACCGCGGATTTTATTGAGTTAGATTTAGATCTACCCGATCGGTCGGCCACCAACTAGCTTGGAAACGGGTACATCTACCCATACGGTCGGCCACCGACTAACTTGAAAACGGGTCGATCTACCCGATCGGTCGGCCACCGACTAACTTGGAAACAGGTAGATCTACCCGATTGGTCGGCCACCGACTAGCTTGGAAATGGGTAGATCTACCCGATCGGTCGGCCACCGACTAGCTTGGAAATGGGTAGATCTACCCGATCGGTCGGCCACCGACTAGCTTGGAAACGGGTAGATCTACCCGATCGGTCAGCCGCCGACTAGCTTGGAAATAGGTAGACCTCCCATAGTGTTAATACCATAAACTTTAGTAATAAAATTTTACTCCTTCTTAACTTCGAATTCGTTTCGTTCGAGTTTCAGTATTAGCGTTCGTCTAGTTACCCCCGCTGGAACTTTTCAATCGCGAGACAAGAGGCTTGCGGTGACATCTCTTCTCGATATTTACGAGTATTAACAACGTACTGGTCCAGATACTTATTTGCTCTGCCGCCAGCAAATTGGGTTTGTTATTCAATTGTTCGTTCCTCTTCGTTGTAAACGTAATGAGCTTAAAGATTTTTGCGGCGAATTGAATTTGAAAATATTCAGCAAAAATTATTTGTGAAACCGAGACTGAACTTCGTTCGTTTATGGGGTAAGAGACTTAAAACATTTATATTATTGTTTGATATTTGAACTTTTCGTTGAAAGGATTTTTTGGAAATGAAAGTATATATTATATATTTTTACTTTCAATTGCCAAAAGACCTTGTGAGTACTTTTGATAGGTATTTTGGTAATTGTATTGGTAAGGTATGGAAGTAGGTACATTACTTCGTTAGGTTCGTAAATTTAATATATGTACCTACTTCTGGTTTGTAATAAATGTATACATATATCGGTGTTTTTCAAAATTTTACCCTTATGAGGGTGAATTAAGGTTTGTAAGTTTATATGGGAATTTCGTCAGTTTTGAAGGTAGAAGCACGAAAATTCATATATCTGCTTCTGGTTAGAAATAAATGTGCACGTATAACGGCGTTTTTCAAAATTTTACCACCAAGAGTAATTGTAATTAGCTTAGTAATTTTAGGCCCAAAATTGAACACCACAAACGTCGTTTACAAAAAGGTACGGTACTACGTACTATTATACTAGGTACTATACTACTAGGTACTATACTAAGTACTACGGTAATTAAAACTAAAGAATAAAAAACGAATCACGCGAGCGAAGTCGCAGCCAACAGCTGTACAAAATACGAGTATTCAGTTTCCATAAACATCAATTACCAAATGTTTAACAGATATTTACTTATGTTATCGCATTAACAAATAATTAATTTCATGATAAAAAATTAATTATTTCCATATTCCTTTCTCAATACACCTTTCCCACCTCATCCTCTTTCTTTTCCTCTCCATTAGGCCGTGGGAATGTAATGAGGAACTTTAATACTTTTGAACCTTATAAAAAGGCGGCGTCGTGGTTCGCCACCCGACAAGTCTCATTGCCCGTAGAGGCGAAATGTGGGCTGCGGATAGCCACTTTGCTACATCAAACGATCGTAGCAGGTGGAAGGAAGTGGTCTCAGCCTACCCCGATGGGAAAGGGGCGTGACTGTATGTATGTATTATGTACTGTGGTTTCTGCCTACCCTTGTGGGATATCGGCGTGAGTGTGTGTATGTATGTATGTAATTTCATGATCATCAACATCAACCCGTGGAAGTCCACTGCTGGACATACACCTTCTCCTTTAAAAGGAGGGATTAGCCATATAATCTCCATGCCTCGCAAGCCTCTTGGAGATCGCAGTGAATTTTGATTGAATAACCGTATAATGTTGCTGCCTGTTATCCTAGTACATCCCGTAGCTGGTTCTTATAGCGTATATGGGAAGAAATGGAGTGACGCTATTATCCTGCCAGCGCCACACAGCAATTAATATCAACAGCCGTAAAATTCATTCACAATTTTATTTCAAAAGAGATTTAAAATACAATAACCAATCGAACTGAACGACTCAACGTCTCATAGAACTGGCCACTGTTTTTCTTTTATTTATATGGACTGGGGAAGAGTTATGATTTTTTCTAATTTTTCAGATTTTTTTTTAGGTTGAATGGAAAGTTTTGAGTGAAAAACAATGGTTGACTTAATATAAGCTCATTAATAATATCGTTCAAGTACAGATAAACTAAACCATGCCCGACTTTCACTCTGTTTGTTTTAGAATGAAGTACATAAATCATACGAAATTTAATGAGCATATGGTCATTTCAATAATGATGCTTTTACCATGAATTTATATTTTCTCAAATAAGCTTACACATATAAAAAGCCTATACAGCGCTCCAAGCGGTTATTTATTGTACTAAAATCGGTATACTTTCGTTATCAACGTTAAGTTGCTTGATAAAATATAGTCATGGTAGAAACACAAATTATTATTTTAATAAAAGTCTTCGTATTATGTTTTATAAATATTTTTTTAATCGAAATGTTATCATGTTTACAAATACTTAAATAGCTTAGATATTATAATTTAAACATTGGTAAAGCGCCATCTACAAGTTTTCTGTAACATTACCTTTATATCAACTTTAGTAATTAATAGCTTCATTTAGAGCTGCACTAGATGACGCTAGAAGTTTTAAATTGTGTGCATAATTCTTTTTATATTAGTGGGCGTCCAACTTCGATCAGTGTTCAACAGTGATCGAAGGCGTCCAAAGAAAAAGGGTTCAGTAGTGGGGTATTGAGTTAAGACTAGATTCGGTATCTAGAATAGTCCATAGATAGTAAGGATTGAAAAAATATTCAAAAACTGGCACATATTTTTTTATCAGATATTTGAAGTTGAAATTCTGAAAAAGCTTGATTTGAGAAAAAGCATTTTCAAAGTTTGAGTGAAAGAAAAACACACTTCTACTTCCTTGTTACATAGATTTTTATTTATTATTGTAGATTGAGATACTCTCCATGAAAACAACTTATAATTAAATTATTAAAATATAGATCAGTGAGGGGGTATTGAAACGTATTTTATTCCAAAAATATTGACACGCACTGACAGTAAAAAGGTACCCAGTGGTCGACTGGGTACCTTTTTACTAAACTTTTCTCTTATAGTTTCTGGTACTTGGAAACATTGTATATAGTCATTTACTATATGAAATTGTAGATAATTGAGCATTTATTAATAATCAATTAAAATCGCGAAATACAATTTTTTCACTCAACTTTACAAAACTTGTATCTCGGAAACTAAATGCCGAGAACTAGATCCTATTCGCTCAGATGAAATAGGCACCTTGTAGGTTTGACGTATGTACGTTTGGGGTAGATATATCGATTTAAATTGATTATTATATTATTATCGATTAGTTCGTTTGTTTTTTTTTTTCATGCGTCAACCAGGCAATATATCGAGTGATTTTTTATAAAGTTGGAGAGTGGCATGGAATAATATTTATTCTGCCCTGCGGGTGTCGAGAAGGGCCATTCGTGGCTCGACTAAAGACCGTGGAGAAGGCGCACTGCGTTTTGTGCAATAAGAGACAGAGGGACGAGAGCAGAAAAGACCTTCCTGCAATAAAGAGGTCTCTGGAAGATCAGAGTGCCCCCATTCATCAGGACTGAGATGCTCATGCAGCGCCCGTAGCTGGGTGACAGGATTGGGTAGAAACACACCGAAGAGTTTTCAGTGGACCATCAATGTCGTAACTGTGCTCTTGGTGAGGCATTTTCCACTTTTAAACTGGTAGATAATTTTTATTTGGAAAAAAAGCAATGTATTTTTTGTGTAATAAATATTTTACACACCCCACACGGAGCCGCATGTAAATTAATAAGCAGCCGAGAACGGTTTTCATCGGATTATGTAATGTTAAACATAAAAAATCTATTATGGGGAATGTTCCGAGGAATTGCTTAAACTAATTTTAGGCGTTGAATTATGTCATCGCACATCTTGCCACAATTTAAATTAACAAACGTTTTTTCCCAACGGATTCAACTCGGTGACCTTCAAGAAATGAGCTTAGACTTTTCTTAAAGGCCGGCACCGCACCTGCGATCCTTCTATTGTTGCGAGTGTCTACGGGTAATGGTGATCATTTATCATCAGTTGATTTGCTTGCCCCTTTGCCCAGTATTATATAAAAAAAATATTCATTATTGTTTATTTCGGTTAAACCTATTACAGATAATGTGGCGTCTAATTAATTTGGATTTTTAAATTACTCACCTCACTGTATATATAGATAGTCGTCTACTAACGTCTTATCGTTACATAACTGGCTTGGCTTGCGTCTTGTTTATGGCTTGGGTTGTGTCGCTAACGATTATAACACGCGATCAATGTCTGCTGGCAAATTTAATGTCCCCAGAGTTACCAACTACTATGGGGACAGAACACTTAATAAACGTTTATCTTATTTATTAAATAATTTGCCAGTGGAGATTAGATATCATCATCATTCCCAGTCCATACCGTCCCCTCTACAGGGGCACGGACCTTACCTGATCAGGAGGGGTATTAGGCCATAGTCTACCGCGCTGACCTAGTGCCGGTTGGTAGACTTCACACACCCATGCGGGCATGCGGGTTTCCTCACGAAGTTTTCCCTCTCCGTTAAGTACATTGGTGTCTACAATGTAGACCGTACATGAATTACTCAGTGGTACGGAACCGGGATCGAACCCACTACCCTTCGATCGTAGGCCGTGTCTAAAACCACTAAACCACCAATACACCCGGAGATTAGATATGAATACGACAAATTGTTATTTAAATAAAATAAAAAAAATATATATTATCCAAGCATTCGCTAATTTTTGCTGATTTTAACATAGTACATCAGTGTACTAAGACTCAAGTGATACCACGATCAAGCCGAGTGTTCGGTTTTGACGGGGCCATTGTATTGATTGTGTGAGTAATTAAAAAAATGAAACAAAAAAAAATCAGTAGAGAAATGATTATGAAGTCGGTCGGTAGTCATCTAAATCACACTGAAACCACATCACCTATAATAATAGCGGACATTTTTTTTTATAAATGCCTGACGCATTCCGCCGCAGCGAGGTTACAGCTACGGACGGATATGTAATGCTTGTACCCACTAAAATCCACTTGACGCTTTTCTACAGACACCGAGCTCTAATATGGGAGTGGTAGCATTGGAATGCCGTGGTATCCGTTCCCAGTCCATATTCGTCCTCACTACTGGGGCACCGTGCATTGGTGGTATAGTGGTTTTGCATGCCCGCATGGTTGTGTGAAGTCTACCAGCCCGCACTAGGCCAGCGCGGTAGACTACTGCTTAATCCCCCTCCTGATTAGGGGAGGTCCGTGCCCCTGATGATGACTGGGGCACTGAGGGATGTACCAGGATAATGGATAGCAACGTTATCCTGTTATTCAATCAAAACCCGCTGCGGTATCCAAGACGCTCGTCGAGCGAGTAGATTATAGTAAATCCCTCCTTTTTAAGTAGGAGTCACATATCCAACTGTGGACTTCGACGGGCTGATGATGAAAACGAAGAATTTTTTATATTCAGTGCCTACCCTTAGACATTCGAAAAGGCTTAGCCTTTTAGGTCCGGGGCGATTATAAGCGTCTTTTATAACTATCCTGTCTTGATTCATGAAAAATTGTTATGTTTAAATTGATATTTTTCAAGTTTGTACAATCTACCATTCAATATTTATTATCATTAATCATTTAATTAAATGAATTGTTACAGTTTCGGATATTAAACTTGGAAACAAAAATCTCGGCCATATAATGAAGGGAAATTTAACGGGGATTACCTCGGGAACGGGTTTGATGTAACAATTAACGAGTTCTATTCTATACCTCAGAACTTATGCCTATTAAAACTTTTCTTTGGTATTAAGAACATCTGAAACAATAACCATTGTAAAGCCAATGTTTTGGGATTACTTTATAAACTTGCGAATAAAGCAGATTAGGAAAGGGGACGTTTGTACGTGAAATTTCTACAGTGATAATATTCTTTTTATATTTAAGCCAGTACATGACTACAATCCCACCTATGACGGTAAGTGGCGATGTAACCTAGGGCGGTAAAATGTACTAGCTTAATAAACACTTATTCACTCTTGTCCTAAAGACACCTACATTATAATGTATTTATTTATTTACACTCCATACATAAGATATGTAAAGGCGGACTTAATCATATAATCAAAGAATCTTATTATCTTATAATCATACCTTATAAGAGAAATACTCAATATCAGACGGAAATACTGATGCAGGAAGACTACTGCAGTCTTTGGCTGCAAGTATATGAACGTGGAAGCAAATCGCTTCGTGCGGGTGGCAGGGATATCTACGAGGTAGGGGTTATAACACGCCATGCGCCTAGTAGTCCGATGGTGAATGGATTATAAATTTCTTGGTCAGATTCAAACTTACGCAACGCATGACTTAAGACAGTTTACTAAAATATCAGAGAAACGCAAACGACATATCACAAATGTAAAGAAAAATACACTGATGTGGATTTATTTAATTGTAACATACGAGTTTTTAGAGAGTGAATATCAAAAATTTATGTTGCTTCATTAATTTCCTAATTTTCATGTCTCTGTTAATAAATTTCTTTGATTTATTTTACTGGTTTATATGTGTAACTTGAAATTGGAAACTTAATTAGTGTGTGTATAATTTGTATTACTTTTTTTTAATTATGACGCTGTATGTTTCCCAAATGATAAATGAATAAATATCGTCTGTGAGCTTTCTAATAGTGCTTTCTGGTTTTGGTTTCACCGATGACAATAGAGGCTCCTAGGGGCCGAGCAGAAGGATTTCAGGAGACACCTACCTTAGCTGCTTCACTGACTCTTGTTGTGATAGTTCCACAACTCTAACGGGCACTAGCCCGTTAGAGTTGTGGAAGACAGTGCAGGTAGTTCGAGCCAAGATAAGTTAGTGGGTTGTCTAGACTTATCATGGTTGGCAAGTTTGATCCATTTGAATAGGTTTTTTGCAGCAGGAATGTTTAAAGCGCTCACTTAAATGGCACTGCATGGTTTCGGGAATTCACGAGAAGGCGCACACGTTTTTTAGGAAAAAGTCTCTCCTCCAACACTCTTAAGTGAATAGTCCAGTTTAAGTGTAAATTTGGCCAAATCTGATGCCACATTTTCGAGCAGCGAGTTTATTTGGCTTTCACACTTCTCAGATTTTCGTTTGTTTGAAATTCGCTTTGTTTTTTAAGATAATCTTTATTTGTTCCAATAAGTAGAATGTACTCGTATATGTACAGTTTGCCCAGCCAGTGATCCATGAGACTAGGTAACCCTATATACCGTAGGGGGCGAGAGGTACTCAAAGTTAGCCGCTAGGGACTGGTAACTCATAGAGTCGCTTTAATGAGCAAACCGACGTCGTGCATCGCTACACTGAAAGTTCAGGATTGTTTAATTCCGGATTTCCTCGGAGTCTGGCTAGTTAAGATAATAATAATAAAATTCTGGACACTTTTTACACACATTGATCTAGTCCCAAATTAGGATTCCCTGTATTTTGGGTATTAGACAACGATATACATACTTATATAGATAAATACTATACATAAATAGTATAATACATCCATGATTCGGAACAACCATTTCTGCTCATCACACAAATGTTTGACCCTACCAGGATTCGAACCCGGGACCCATTGGCACAGAAAGCAGGGTCACTGCCCACTGCACCAATCAGTCGTTTCTTTAGATTCTTTAGATCTCTAGTTTCTTCAGAGGGATTGCGTTCTATACGAACCGCAGTCACGTGGTGACACCAATAAGTGTCTCGTGGTTCTCCGCATTACGTCACACGTCATTTCCTCATTATCATCAGACCGTAACACTCCACTGCTAAACATGGGCCTCCTCCTTATAAAGGAGGGATTTGCCAAAATTTCTACGTGTGGTAGGCGTCTTGAGGATCGTAGTAGATTTTAAATCAATAATAGGATAACGATGCTACCCATTATCCTGATATATCCTTTAATTGGTTCTCAAAGCATTCCCGGAAAGAAATGACGCTAACATTAAAAAAGTGACGCTAACATTTTGCCGACACCAGTGCGACGTATTATGAGCTGTGTGCACATAATACGTCGCACTGATACCTCTAAAGTTCACTCTACAAAACACAGCGCCACTCAGAGCGACAGTTCTTCTAAACTGATAAAACCTTGAAGGAGCGATAGAGAAAAATCTGCTATCTATCAGGTTATCCGCGATTGCCAATAAGTGTCCACAGAAGAAGCGCTTGTGCCGAGGGCATAATACGACAATGTTACTTGACCATCTATTCATCCATCATCCCCACTACATATCGTCCTCACTACAGGGCCACGAACCTCCCCTGATCAGGAGGGGGATTAGGCCCTAGTTTACCGCGCTGGCCTAGTGCGAGTTGGTAGACTTCACACACCTATGCGGGCATGCAGGTTTCCTCACGAAGT
>WUAW01008762.1:519-20983 GCA_017165845.1 Thaumetopoea pityocampa
CGTTTAGGTCTAAATAACATACGTCACCATAATCAATTATTGGAAAAATTAGGGTGTGTATAAGCATTGTTTTAATGCCTATTGGGAGAAAGTTTTTTAGACGATAAAGAGCACAGTTTTTTAGACGATAAAGGTTATAGACACGACTTACGATCGAAAGGTCGCGGGTTGCGTGTTATTAGTTCGTGTGTGTGTTCGTAGTTATTTCTAATTCATGACAATTAATGTACGTAATGCAGAAGGAAAACTGTGTGAGGAAACCTGCATATCCGCATGGCTGTGTGAAGTCTTCAAATCCGCACTAGGCCAGCGTGGTAACAACGGCCTAATCCCCCTCCTCATCAGGGGAGGTCTCTGCCCCTGTAGTGCGGACGAATATGGACTGAGAATGAGCACTAAGGATTGCAAGTTACATAATGAGGAGTCTGGTTTAGATGCAACTAAGAGCGCCTTTAGGCGTACCGTTGTACCGTATGAGTACAATAATTAATTAACACGAAACCATGTGTGTTGAATATGAAACCAGATTGATTAATTAAGGAAACTATTCGGTGAAACATTATTAATATGTGCTTTTATACGATAGAATGATAGGTAATTTAATAATATTAGTTCAAGGATTTTTGCCTAGTTATTTGTTAAAATTTAGAAAATGTATGAATTTTAAACATTAATCGTTATTTTAATTAACTTTGTAGTAAATGAATATTGTGTTTTTGGAAGTAAGCCGTTTTACATCATTCTAGATAAGGTGTCAATAATATAATGTCAAAATATACACAAATATCGCAAGACTAATAAATTCTGAATAACTTTGAATATTTTGAGAACAGGTGGACCTAATAATGAATATGGGGAAGACCAAAATTATGGTATATACTCTTGTTTCGCTTCACCTAATAGTCCTAGAGGGTTCTATTTTCGAATTTGTGACAGATACGTATACCTGGAACACGTTGTCCAGTTGGTATGTCCATCTCTGAAAAAGAGCACAGTCGCCGAATCTAATTCGGCTGGACAGCGTTCAAGAAACTGTGTGGGCTTCTCGTCAAAAATGCCGCCCAATGCCTTAAGACTAGGGTATTTAATCAGTGCGGGTCGCCAGTCATGACCGGGTCTGAATCATGACCTATGTGGGCTTCAAAAGACAGCTCATTCACCCAGCAAGTAGTGGAAAAAGCTATGCTCGGAGATTTTTTGAGAGATAAGATGTATAACGAGGAAATCCGTGAGAGAACCAGAGTCACCGAAATATAATAATAATAGCTTAAGGAATTACAAATCTGAAGCGAAAGATAGTAGATACTTGTAGTTTTTAGTTTATGACTCGACTCTAGATTTTGATTTGTTATTTGGCTTCAACTGTGTCTGTCCGCTTATTTTTTTTTTTTTGAGGAAACTTGTCGCAAATGTCATCTGAAAGTGCCGCATGAGGCTTGGGAGCCGCGGTTTGCTTACTCTTGGTCGAGGGCGATAGCCATGATAATATTTTTGGTATCACATTTATAGTGAATGCAATTGTAGTCTATAGTAGGATCATACCCGTGATAAAATCCTCTCTTTAAAATTTTTACAGATTCATTGTACGATTTATTTCTTCGGAATAACTATAAAATGAACTAGTCTTTTATTTGTAGAGGATAGGTTCAATAAAATAAGATGGCTTACAAAACTTTATTGGCGATTCTGCATTATAACTTAGCTGACATTATAAGCGGCTGGAGTTTGGCTAGAGGCCAATATTTAAACCGCTTGTGAGGCGGCTTCGTGCTCCGCCAAAGCAAACGGAATACGCCTTTTTACGTTCACAAGTGCGATAAAAACATTCAGCCTCTTTAAATATAGACATTTAGTGAATTGTCACTCAGCTCTACCATCGAATACTACATATCAGCTCTATTTAAACGTCACGGTGCCATGAAATAAAGATCTTTAGTTTTTATATAGTAAAGTGGCCGTCTACTATTAACTACTTTCAACAGAGAAAACAGGCCTCAGGTACTCAATCAAAATTATTTGTATTAATTATTTAGATGAATTTAAATATAAAGACGAATCGAGTGCTTTCTATCGATAGGTTCTCGACTGAGTTTGTTATTAATACATTTCTCATAGACAATTATTAAGCAGACAAGGGGATACTTTAATATTAAAGAAGCTCATAGTCTAATCATTGGGGCATTATTAGCGTTGGTTAGCATTGGTAACAGATGGTGAGACGGGTAACAGGTGGGCTTACAGTTTGTCCATGAATCGAAGAAGCATATATGTATATCGACTTACAAAAAAGTCCAACATTTAAAATAATTTATCGCGGTTTTTTTGCCTTAATTAGGTGTAGGTATAGATTTCTTTTATTATAACAATGAGAGTCGCGGTAGCGTAGTGGATAAGGCTTCATCCCAAATATGAGAATATGAAAGTTACAGGTTCGATCCCAGTTCGTAAAACAATGGGTTCCGGCTGAGGTCTCAACAACACTGATCATTAGTAGGAATCTTGGGGGCTCAGGGGATAACGTCAGATGGGGATGATGCAATCGCCCATCTTAACCCGGACTGCAGCTGCATCTCCTGCAAAAAGGAACTCCTTAATCTTAATTACATACAAGGTCGAGAAAGATTAAACTTAAGCAGTAGATATTGAAAAGTATGTGGGTTCATAAACAAAAATTAATTTAATTACACAAATAATTTTAAGAAATAAGCTTTTTTATTATTTCTACATTGTTGCTTAAATTAGTATAAAATAACCCAATATGTAGATGTCTTAAATGGCAAATACAGGATTAATTAACCTACCACTCATTAGTGACATTTAAACTCCTACACCAGTGTCACTGACATATATTGTGGACACTTTTTACTCATCTGGTAACTTCAATATTAGATACTCTGTATCTTTAACTGTATTATTGTTGTTTCTACTCCTTAACTTATTATCTTAATTAAATTCGTTCGTCCGTAACTGTCACAAGAGAATATAAAAAATCTCTTCTTTCATTGCAGGTGTCGCGGGTCAACTGACGAACACGACCAGCAAACGCAACACATTCGTTGGAACACCGTTCTGGATGGCGCCGGAGGTCATAAAGCAGTCGTGTTACGACAGCAAGGCTGACATCTGGTCGCTCGGCATCACCGCCATAGAGCTAGCCAAAGGCGAGCCGCCCAACTCCGAGCTGCACCCCATGAGGGTGCTGTTCCTAATACCGAAAAACAACCCTCCGCAACTAACGGGTGGCTACTCGAAACCCTTCAAAGAGTTCGTCGAGGCGTGCCTTAATAAAGACCCGGAAAATGTAAGTTTTAAGTGGTGATTAAATTCATAATTAACTTTATATTGCGTACCAAATTATGGGTAAGATTTAAAAAAAGAACATTGTAAATGTAAGGTAGTATAGAATAGAGTACTCTTTATTGTTCATCAATACAATATAAATTACGAACATAATAAACGAGCGATAGAAAGTGTCCATTGTATGTTAAACTTTTTTTAGCTTGGCTAAACAGATCGCTCGCATACACGTAAATGTTTATTTTACCATTGAAATATTTTTTATTATAACATGAAACCAATAGAAATGATGTTTTATATTGATACTAGCTTTTGCCCGCGGCTCCGCCCCTGTGAATGTCGGTTTTCCGCTACATGGGAAATCCCAACACAATCATAGATTTATATAAAAAGCCTTATAACCACTTTTACTTGATCTCTCGTATCTTAACGGCGGCTACTAAAATAGGGATGAACCCATTTTAATGAAACATGCCGTAGTATTTAAGTCCGAATGTAACCGATTAACCAAAATTTACCTGCTTGTTTTTGCATGAGCCCCGAACAAACAAACAAACAAACATGGAAGGATTTGGTTTCAGAAGCCTTAAAGTAGTCGATCTGAGTATGATTTAAAACGTCTTTAATTTTTGAAAATTTGACATTTAACAATTTTATAATAGTATAGATAGATTATCAGAAACAAAAACACAAGAGGACACAAGAGGACACTATCCCAAACTTAATTACCAAATTATGATGATATTAGAAAAACATAACTATCAATGGCAGTACAGTAATTCAGAAAAGTTGAAACTGAATTAATTATATACATACCTATTTTTGTAGTAATATTTTTATTTGTTAAAGGATTTACCTACCCCTTCAACATAATTTTGGAAAGGTCGATGTTTAAAAAAATTGATTAATTAGGCATCCGACAGCTGTAAAAGTTTTTTGATTACTTTATGAAGAACTTTGACGTGTACAAACATGACCTATTATTTTTTTTTAAACGAGGTGCCAAAGGCAAATACAATAAACTAGTATCATAATTAAATTAACTATTTTAAGATTGTTCGGTAGGATTAAAAATTGAATTATTATATGATAATATACTGGTATTATCTAATGTCTTTGTCTTTTTGTTATCTCATCATGGCTTAACCGGTCATCCAGTTGCTTTGAAATTTATTTAGTTATCATAACTAATATCGTTGGGATTATTCCCAGGGACATACATGAGCTATGAATTATCATAATGATCATAATCATCATCATCATCATAAAATTATTGTTGGTGAAGCTGAGGTTAAAGTTAGTGAATAATATGGTAACCAAGTAGTATAATAAATAAACATCTTTGAATTTTGTGCCTTATTTCTCATGCTACAGTCACTAGAGGCGGTACATTTAGAAAGAAAAAAAAACTATATTACTAATTTAAATCGATCAACATTATAATTGTTTCTTTTGTGTCACCTGTGTGTATTACTTAGGCTGTTTGTAATAATTTTGTTTGTAATAAGTATGAAAATAAATGGAAATTTAGTAACAAAATGAATATGCCTTCCGCACGTGTAATTTAGATTTCTTGTGTCGCACCGGTAGAACTGATTCACATCATTTCGCTTATCGCCGGCGGTATTTCGAGGCTCTTGGGGGACAATAAATCGTCAAGTTTATTAATTTTATCGTCACTTTCCATCAGTTTTCAATCCAATCCCACTATTTTTTGTATTGTTTGTTAAACAGAACACGTAATATTAGCTTTCGTTCTAAAGTTTTAAAGACCACAAAAGACCCGTCGGCGCTTGCGCGATAATTTCAGCGTGGCAACAACCCGGGGCCACCGGCGCTCACCCGGTGGTTTTCGTGCGGCACCGACGTGGTGCCACCGGACGGCGTAGTGTTAATTAAATCTTTGTAATAAAATTGAAAAATAGCCAACGTGTTAAGAAATCGTTGTAAAATGTTACAGAGGCCGACAGCTAAGGAGTTGCTTAAGTTCCAGTTCATTCGAAAAGCCAAGAAGAATTCTTATTTAATGGACCTCATTGATAGGTATAAAAAGTGGAAGGCGCAACGCAGTGAAGAGAGCGAGACAGAGTCGGAGAATTCGGACTCGTAAGTACAGAAATATAATATATATCATGGCGTCGAGGTACATATATCGAAGTATATAGGTTTTAACCCAAAATACCTATTAACTTATATGGGTCTCGAAAGAGGCAGATTATAATGTGGAGTATTTTCAGATATGATATCGACACTCCTAGAATAATATCACATCTATAAAATGGCTACTTTACACAGAAAATGTTTAAAGCATTGGAGTCGCATATCTCTGCATATTTTTGTATGCTAATTGTATGTTATTATCACTTCAATAATTTAGGACAAAATTAATGCGCAGAGATATGAGAGTCCAGAACTTTAATTTGCTCCCCTGTAAAGTAGCCATTTTGTGGATGCGCCAGTGTTCTACGAGTGTCGTTGTGTGTACCGCAGGGAGGAGTGTCGCAGTGGTGACGGCGAGGCGGACGAGCCCTGGATCATGACGGTGCGCGGCGGCGCGGGCGCGCGCCACGCGCACCTCGCGCTGCCCGACGACAGGCCGCGACGCCGGCCGCCCGCCGAGCACGCGGACGACGCCGGTACTACACTAGCACGTACCGTATACCAGCGGGGCCTGACACGAACATCTGGGGGCGGGCCACGAGACACCGTCAACATATAATCTATACTAATATTATAAAGTGGTAAAATTTGTTTGTTTGTAAGTTTATATGTGTGGAGTTATCTCCGGAACTAATGATACAATTCTAAAATTTCATCATACAAACGATAGTTAAAATGGTCTATTAAAATGGCCCAACTTTAATTTCTGTGTTCCGGTTGGAAGGGCAATGGTTCCAGAGAAATTACAGGGCTAAGAGATAGACTAACTGTGCTCCAGGTGACGAGCGCGGTGCGTTGTCGAGCAGGGTTTTGAACTGTTCTAGTTCAAAATACTGCCTGACGCTGAGCCATCATAGGCAAATGTGTGCCATCAGGCGCCCCCACTTGTTCTTCTTGTCAATTAGATTCAAATTAAAAATAAAAATTAAAAAGAAATTCCTCACTCCATAATATTGGTATTCCAGTGATTGGTATCGTCTCGTCTGAGCGCACGAACGTGAAGCAAAACGGCGCACTGAGCGCGCGCGACGAGTCGCCGATCGAGCCGCCGGCCACGCCCACCGCGCTCACCATCAACAACAACACCGCCGACAAACAATCGGTACGTGACTGTAGTATCAACGGACATCATCATCATCCCCAGTCCATGTTCGTACCCACTACAGGGACATGAACCTCCCCTGATCAAGAGGGGGATTAGGCTGCAAAACATACACAACATAAAAGTTTTGGCAAAGTTGATGATGAAGACGAATATGAAATTAAAGACTATAGTTATCATCTTTTGTAAATCAATCAGTTATCGTAAGTACACCTCTTCTAACAGTCACCACCTTATCCAGCTTTCAGTTACTCACATATCATCCCGAGTCCATATTCTTCTTCACTTCAGGGCCACGGACCTCCCCTTATTAGGAGAGGGATTAGGCCGTAGTCTGTGCGCTGCCCTAGTGCGGGTTGGTAGACTTCACACACCCATGCAGGCATGTGTTTCCTCACCAAGTTTTCCTTCTCCGTACAGTGTAGTGTAGTACATTGGTGTCTACAATGTAGACCGTACATGAATTACAAATAATTCAGTGGTACGGGACCGGGTCGAATTTACGAATTTTCGATCGCAAGCCGTGTCTGGCACCACTATATTAACGACCTTGAATAAGAACATTAATAAATTATACCCAATAAAATCATTAACAAACCACGGTTTGATCTGTGAAACTGCAAAATTGCCGGAAGGGTACCCACTGTTTATGTGTTTAACTGCCACACCGCCGATGTTTAATCATAGCCTAAAGTTTGATTATATACTTTAAAAAGTAATTTAAATAGTTTCCAAGACGGTGTCAACAGACAAGGACGCGTAAAAATCGATTGTTGTTTTGCGAAGATTCTTATGTAATGATGATGGTCTGGTAGCGTCGGCATAGTAATAGCGTCATTTCATTTCTTCCCGTGGATGCTGTGCGAACCAATAATGATGTACCAGGAGAATAGGCAGCAGCGGTATCCTGTTATTCAATCACTATCTACTGCGATCTCCAAGGTGTTCGCCAAATGTGAAGCAAATTATGGCACTTCCGTCCTTTTGAAGGGATTTTGGATTTCCACGGGCTGATGTTGGTCTCCATGTTCTATATTCCAGGCGCGGAATTCATCGACCGTGCCGGTAGTAACAGAGCATCGGAGCGCAAAGGAATGGGACAGAGACCGGGGCGAGCGGGAGCGGGGCGAAAGGGAGGAGAGGAGGGAGCGGCCCGACCACGCGCCCTCCAACCGGGACAACGTAGTCTATAACCAAAACGTTAGTACATTTTACAACCGACCGCTTTATCCTGAACTTAGACCCAATTTCACCAAGCTTTGTTAGTTTAACGTTATGTTAATCCATTAATGGATTTTTAAGGTTAGTGAGTGTTTCACTATATACTAACGGCTCTTTAATTTTCTAAATCCGTTGTTAGTTTTGATTACTGCTCCAGTGGTCCGCTAAGTCTCTAACGATTCATTAGTTGGTTACTAACTTATAAAAATTCCCAAAAAATTTTTCGCACAAGTTCGCAAAGTAATATTTAACACGGTAAATAAAGTAGTATTAAATCATTTGATAAATTAGTTTGACACAAAGCTACCATCTATTTCTACGTTTTCAAAAAGCTTCTCTTTCACAGCAACGTAGTCTTTTGCGTTCCGTTTTATGGTTTTCTGATCGCATTGCTTAACATGAGACCTATTATACGACTAGTTTAAGTAATACACATAACTGTAGGAAATGACAGCACAAAGAATGGCATTTCGCTTAAGTCGTTTTAAAATGTGAATGAATGTTTTTTTGAATCATTCACATAACATCCACAGTTGTTTTAATCAGTGAATGTCTGTTACTTTTTCACCATAGGACGTAAAATATTTTAACATATCTATTAATTTTAAAGACTCTTATTTATAGTATAGAAAAATAGATAATGCCTTTCTGAATATTTTGCAATATGTTGAATTCATCTTTGTTATTCCTATCCAATGTACAGACTGCCTCAGTTACAGTTTTATTATAGTATTATATGCCTTTCTGAATATCTTGCAAATTCAGCAGAATTGATTTTTCTCATTCCAGCCGTCACCATTGGACCACAGAGGAACAAACAGCGAGGAGAACAAAGTTCGACGGCACCCGTATCTTCAACAACTTATTTATCCGTTACTCAATGAGGTAATAGTCTAATCAGTTTGTAGCCCACCTAATGGTAACTAGGTGCAGGACTTCCACGATAGATTCGAGGCGGACTGATACTCTGTTTAGTGTCATAAGTAGATTCGTTGATACATCTCGCATTTCCGTTCAAATAGTAAAAAAAAAACAAACTGTTGAGAAAAATGTATTTAAAATTATTTCTATTTTTTTTTAATAATATTCGATAAGTAATAAATTTAGCGCTATATTTTGTTTTTTTTTTATCAAGTTATGACAGATTTTGAAGCTCTACAAAATAGTGTTGAAGTTATGATTTTTTAATTGCGACACTATTCGATATACGGCCCGAGGACGGGACCGACGTGACGGGACGGGACGAGGAGTTTTTTCTATAGTACCAGTTGATAGGTCACAAAAAATATGATAATATATTTGGATTTTGTGAAAGAAGTAACATTTTTGTTTAGACTCAATTTTTTAAACTAATTAGTGTATATGTCCGATTGACCTTGACTCCCAACTGCTGCTGTTTCAGTTTGATGATACTGGCATTATTTACCGCGGTCACATTATAATTTCTGGATTAAAGATTTGGCCGCGAGCCTAATGCCTATGACTCGTGCCACCTTAAGGGTCCTTAAGGAAAAGTCGGAACTAGTATCACACACAGTGTGAAATGCCGCCCTAATATGTATACTGTGTTTCGTGTGCAGTTGTCGCGCAAGCACGGTGCGGGCAGCGCGGCCGCGATAGAGGAGCTACGGCGCGCGTTCGAGCACGCCGAGCGCGCCGCGCCGCACGTCACGCGCGCCTTCGTGCAGCAGGTACAGACACAACGCTGCACTCTATACTACATCCTAGTACATATTATCCTCATTTGAGAGGTAACACGGGAATTCCTCCTTAGATGATAGCACTAAAACAATTATATGTTGTAGAAATTTATGTCTTAAAAAAACATCAAAAGAAATTCATAAAAATTGTTTAAAAACGCTCTTGTTTTCACCATTCATTACATTAAAATTGAGATATTTTTTTTTTATCACAGAGAAAATCTATGTAGAACTACCGCAAGTCGCTTGAGTGCCTTGTAGGGCGTGTTAGTTAACTTATCGATGAAGAACTGAGATAACCTTATTGACAAATTGATGGGCTTCGGGATCCACTGTGATGACTTCCCGATGCCCCTGAGTGCCTTGCATTTCTCAGGGAATTTTAGACTTGCACCCCACAGCATCTCAGTACATAAAGGTACTCACGGCGCCGAATTTATCTAGATAACTTTGGATGGGCCTAAGAGCTCTACAGCTGTCTTGTTTTCGTTTCCTCACGCGTCTCTGAAAAAAAAAACAGAATTAGTTGAGTTTTAATGAAGTATCAGCCTGTATCATTGTTATATTTTTCGTTTAATACTCGTTTAATACTTTTTTTTAATGTTGGCTAGAGATCCGATGAATAGGCTGGGTGCTGCAGAACTTCCTATTCAATTCACTTAATTTCGCTATTTTTCTCAGCGATGTATGCGATCTAGCTTATTTCGCTCGGTCAGTTCGTACGTGTTACCTACTTATCCATTTTTCTCACCTTGCTAATTTCAGAAAGATGTCGCAATATCGTTCTATGGTCAAATTCCATCCTGGTAGCAAGTTCCCTCGTGGATACAGTTGGATTCAGATCATCATTTTTCACGGTCATTTTTGGGTCATCCTGGCGATTCGTTTTGTAGTGAAAAATCGCCAGACCGAAATTTTTCAAACCAACGCTGCACTTTTCGAACGTTAACTGTATTCTCCCCAAACGCCTGCTTTATGTTGCGCGCAGCTTTTGTAGCATTATTACCAAGTTTATACTCATACAAAAAAAATCACACGACTATCGGTGGAATTATATCGATACAACATTCTAAAAACGAAAACAAAAGGAAATACTTTTGAGAAAATTTCCTGTGTTGAAATGTGAATCTGGCGATGGACAGCACGACTATAAACGAGGTTGTGCCAAAAACAAAAGCATAACGAAAACAGGAAGAGAAACGTTTGCATGTAAAAAAAATCCGTCGTTTCATATGCACCAAGACTAATGGGACATACATATATGTACCAGTATGCAGGCCGAGTGGGACACATGTATATGCCCCAGGTACTTTGCACTGATGAATAAAATCTATTCTTTTTCTTTTACTCTTTTATAATTAACACATTTATCATCTGAAGTATTAGAAATGTTACTTGCCTCTTTAATTTTCTTAAAAAAAATTCGTCTCGGAAAGGTGAAGGTCCCTGTGTGTGTTGGTCCCTATCAGCTGACGTGTCCGGTGTCCGCAGGTGGTGCAGAGGGTCGCGTCGCAGGCGCACCAACCGCCGCCAATGCATCACGCGCCGCCGCACCAGTGGATGAGGTAACTACTATGTTGTTTACCCTGTCGTTCGTTATCTCAACCTAAAGTTTGGCCACCGAGAGAATGCGTATCTGACATCTTGTCAAATATTGCCTTTTAATTTATTTAATACTGTATTTAGTTAAAAACTAATACGTTTAAGTTGATATAAAAATAATCAATTTTGTTATATATTAGTTTCTGTAGACTATATTTTTACCGTTGTTTTACATTGTAAAGTGACATTGTAATATGATCACGAACTGCCAGAAACATATTCTCTGAACGGCGCGAAACTATAAGTCAAGGTCTGTTGTTGTTGGCCTGAGGCGATATAACTGACAGCTGTCTGCCGGTGTTTCCACAAACCCCACAATCCGTGCTACGACTTGTTTTGCGTAACACGCAGAAGCCACGGAAGTTTGTATACTCTGGTGGGGTTCTAACAGCCAGAGCTTTGATATGGTGTGCTGTCGATAATAAGTTATATTATATAATAACTAGTTTTGCCTGCGGCTCCGCCTGCGCAGATATCGATTTTCCGCTACATGAGAAATCCCGAAACAATCATATATTTATATAAAAAGTCTTAGAATCACTTTCACTTGAGCTCTCGTACTTTAACGGCGGCTACTAAAACAGGAATCAAGCGGTAACTTTAATTCTGCTGTACTGATTTTTAATGAAACACGCCCCAGTATTTAAGTCGGAATAGTACCTTTAAGACTGCAATGGTTTGATCAAAATCTACCTGCTGGTTTTTGCGTGAAGCACGAATTAACAAACAAACATCGATGGATTTGGTTTCAAAAGCCCTTAATTAGTCGATCTGAGTTGTTTTTTTTTTAATATCTTTGATTTATAAAATTTGACATTTAACAATTCTATAATAGTATAGATATATCCTAAAACGTAACATTAATAATAAATACGAATTTTGGATATAAAATACGTACACCATCACTATCTCGATATGAATCCTATCCATCTCAAAGTTGTCTGGAAAAAATCGCGTATTGCAATGAGACCGTGCACATCGAATGGAATCAGCTCGTCGTTGTCGAGATATTCGAGCCCCTGTAAGCAATCTGTCTCGTTCTAATGAACTCGAATAAATGTTTATGAATGGTAGGCAATAAATGATGGTGTAAAGGGAAAATTCAAATCCGGACCCAATAGACCCGGTATTGTCCTAATTCTATTAAATATAGCAGAGCTTGGAACCGGTTCAAAATATACCGGTTAATAAAGATTTTTACCGGTTTCGTATATCATTTTCGTTTAGAACGAAACCGATAAATGTTTCGTTCTATAACCGAACTAAACCGGTTAAAGTCAAACGTGGCAGATAGTAGAATAGTACACTCTTGAGTTTCTATTCTCGGCGGCGTTATATCAGAAATTTCATGTATATAACGGTTAATAACGGTTAATGAACGCTAATCTTAAAGAGAATTTTATTTGCTAAATAACGTTTAAAATACCGATTAGAAGGAACCAAACCGGAACGATTATGTTCCTATGTACTTATGGCCAAATTGATTTGAAAATTTAATCGGTTTCCGAGCCCTGAAATATTTTATCTGTAATAAAACTTTAAAGTTTCTGGACTAAGACTTTATGACAATAGCGAGCGAACGTAGCTTTATTGAACATGCAATGCTCACGCACACATTAATGACCAGTAGTTCAGTAATGATAAAAAATTCCAAACATTATGCCTGCGACAGATAAATTGAATTTTTTGTGTAATGTTAGGTTGTAAGCCTACCGGGATAAGTTGTCTTATTGCATTGCGACCCAGAAACGTCTTACATACGTATTGCTCTTACGTACTTGATATCTCAAGTACACGCCGTATCAGCCTATAAATACTACTAATGCAGTTTAGAGCCTAAATAATTCGTTAAAACGCGAAAACTGCAATTGTGTTCCCAGCAAGTTTATGAGCTTGTTGGCTAATGATTAATAATTACATAGCACATGATTGCAAATAAACCAATTTTGTACCATACCATTAATTCTATCGTTACACGTTATTAGCTGCAGGGGGTCCACCGGAACCAGCTAAATTTTGAAAGTGGTCTATGAGGAAAAAAAGTCTGGGAACCTCTGGTCTAGATCATAGTTTTTCAACATTATTTTGCCCACCGCCCATTGAGAATATTTTTTTTAGACGTGACAAACAAACATTCATTTTTTTTTGTATCTATATGCATATATGCATGTTCTTAATTCATATTCGAAGTTTTATAAAAATATTGTGTATTTACAGTAAAATATTGTGTATTTTTTATATGTAGGGACCTATAATAGGATGCGAGTATGGCTGGCAGGCACGGTGGGCGCGTCAGCCGGGTTGCGTCGCTGTGTCTCGCTCCCACGCGCGGCTACGTCACCGGACTACAGACCTGCCTACCCACTCGCATTCGAGGCTTCTTCCTGACACTAACCGCGACAGATATATACTTGCGAGTGGACTAAGCAACGTAATGATGGGAAAACACTAAAATAGAATCTAAAATATGATAATATTTCAGGATATCCATACAATGCCCACATCTCTTAGCGCGGTCGTTTTGTGAATCCTCCAATGATAGCTTAAGTAAGTGTGACGTCACTTATTCTCGCCTTGACATATATGAAGTACAAGATACTTCATTTAAATGCTATGTAAAAAAACAATTATTTTATATATGTTTTTAAATTCAGTTATTTATAGTTCGCAGAGATATTTCGACTGGTAACACAGTTTTTTTATTTTTATAAAAACTATAACGTGTTCTGATTTAATTTGCATTGACCTCGTTTGAAATATTATTGTCAATATCTGTGACGTTTCAAGTCGTAAATCAATTGGATTTTGTTTGGTTTAATACTTCATTGGACTTAAATTAAACAGGTATTCAACACTAAACCTACCGACATTTCATATATACCTATTTCTACCACGAGCCAAATGAACCGTGTTTAAAAATTATATATACATATATTTCTCGCTATAAACTATAATTAGGAACGATTCAATATTGAAAAATACTTTTGATATATTTTTTAATAAAATTAGTAAAGTTAAAAAGCAGAGTGCTATTTCCAAGAGATTCTGCCAAAAAGTTCAAAAAGTGTCATTTGACCTGTCATGGTAGGTTTAGTGTTAAGAGTTATGTATATTATATAATAATATGTAATATTTTTTAAAGAATGTAAAAAATGTCTTAATAATTTCTTACTGATATTTGACCGAGCAATTATTTATGCCAGAAAATTAAGGTTATTGTAACGAAGGTCGACGTGTAGCCGCAACCGAGTCACAAAGTTGCAATGCCATAGTGTAATAAAAAAAATATCGTAATAAATAAATACTTAAGATGGTTATTTCTTATAATATTTTATATTATGTGCATTATTAGTGTAAATATCATTTTAGTTATCCTTCGGGACGCCTCGCGATTTGCTGATGATAAAATGGCGTGATATATATTTTGCCCTTCATAACCTATAAATGCTCGTTACCCGATATCTGTCGTAAATTTTATTATAAATCAGGATTTTATCCTAAATAAGGATTGACTTAATGTCTAAGACATTATCTGCAGTTTGCCTTTGAGTAGTATTCAAATAAAAGGGTAGTAGATTTTAACTTTTAGATGCGAACATTTTTTTTAATCTGATTAATAGAAGATTGCCACAATACTTTCGATATCATTATGCCGTATCTAATAATAAAAATACATCTCCAATAATAGATAATAAAAAAAATCTCTGAATAGATATTGGTAGTAATTCCGCTGTAACACCACCTAATTAAATTTGTACTCTCCCTATCTTTTCTAATGCGAAACTCTAAAACGAGATAGCAAATATTTTTAGTGAGTACCAACCTACATTTCTGTCAAAAGGTCCAAAAAATGTTGCGTTTTTGCGTATCTTTAGTCGGCATTTTCCGAGATTACGTCTAAATTTTTCAATTTTGACGTATCTAAACAAAACTGACAGCGCCAAAATTGTCCTTTTTGGCATTTGCCATTAGAAAAAGATAGGGAGAGTCTAAATTTAGTTATGTTACAGCAGAATTACCATCATTGTGAGAGATTTTTTTTACTACTGTTATCTTGCCGTGCTGATATTCTTTCTGGCGTTATTAATCGCGGATTCTGTAGATAGGGTTGCCTACTAATGAATATATATGTTCACATGTTTGTTACTCGATCACGGCAACATAGCTGAGGCCGATGTGTTTGGACGTGGTATGGTATTAAGCAAAGACGCGTGCACTAACTAGTTAATTGTAAACGAAGATTTCCATAGGAAAACAATATACAATCAGAAATCTGTGTATTTTATGGTGTGAAAAGTTAAAGCCATATAGTGACGATGCCATCCAAGTATACAAGTTTGTTTGAAAAGGTGTAAATCGATAGGATTATTTAAATATGGTTTGTAGGAACAATGAGACTGGCATGTTTAATTATAAACAAAAACCTAAATAAAAAACGTTTAAAAAATATTAAAATCTGGGATCTTGGATAACGGCCATATAGCTTATGGGTAGCAAAATAACGATTGTATAATGGGAAGTAGTTAATCAGTTAAGTATCTAATTCATAATAATTGTAATATGAATATCATACTAATTTACATTTCGAAAATAATATTACGAATTGGATGAAATAAAATTGTAATAAGTTCTGCCCTATAATTACAAATCAACAAATCTGTACCTCAGAGGCATACGGCATCAAGTGCCGAAATTTTAATACTTGAGATATTATTGAAGTTTAATACCACCACCTTAGTATTTGTGGATTGGCCATTTCTCTTCTTTATTCTCTTCTATTTCTCTTCTTCGGCATCGTAGGATTTCATTTTTATACCATTAATAAGAACCCGCCTTTACGATTTTATTATAATGTATGTACGATAATCTAAATTTTGACAAAAAGAGTCGATTAATATTCTATACCTCTGACGTACAGGTCACCTCCATGCAATAACATCGTAACTCATTTTTTCCGCATATCGAGTTATATAGTTCTTGTCAGCTAAAAAGAAAATGTAATAAAATATACAATGGTTTTCTTTTACAACCTTAGAGAAAATAGTGATTCTAAAATACATTAGATAGACATGCTTTTCTTGAACTTTATATGAATTTTTAACTTTAATATTGATCTCCCCTAAAACAGTAATGTCAGTTACAATGCTATTGCATGGGGGTGTCGATATATTGTACGGTACTAATAAAAAATTTAAATTGTAAACTCAATATGATTTGGATCCTCTTCGTTTAACTGTGTCCAATTGTACTTTCGTCTGGGTGTTCCATAATGTTAACATTATTAAATAATAATTAATTATTATTTGTAAAGTGTTTTGTGTGCGCGCGTGCGCCGTACATGGCGCGGTCCGCCGGCCGCTTGTTTTTTAACTCGGCACTGCGCTATTTTTAGTGTAATTTGCACGCAGCTGTTTGTTGGATGCTTGTTTGTTTGTTTGTTTTACATCGGTATTGGATCGTTTCAACATAAATATTTGTGGAGAGCTCTTTCGCTACACTTCGCCAACACTCTGCCATAATTTGTTCATTTCTAAAATTATTTCTTTTACTAACATCGTTTTTGCATAGTAAAGTCTGATTTGTAATTTCATCTAAATTCTAAACATATTTATAATGCTTTAGAGGTTTTGCTTGAAACTCTGAAAGTTTTAAGTGTCATTCCAAACAAAAGACAATACTGTCAGCATTTATAGTTTATTTGCTAATTTGTGTGCTGATTATTTTGTAGTTTGGTTCGCGATACCTGTGAATTAACGTTTCCGTTCTTTGAAAATTGTTATAAATTTCCGTAGTTTAGTAGTCGTTTAGTTTAGCCGTGTGTTCGAACACTTGTCGATTTGGAATCAGTGTTTGATAACGAGTTTTGAAATTTTCACTGTCCAGTCACAGTTTGACTTGTTTGTTTGTTTGTTTATAAGATGATAGTAACCTTGGAGACTTGATGACGGATTAGAAGTATTTTGTTATGTAAAACGATGCTGACACGAATAACCATGTGGTGTCGATATAAATATATATATATATAAATAAAAAAAAATGCTTAATATGCGACAATATTTAGCAATTGGGAGTATATAGAGTATATAATTATGAGAACTACAAACATTATTATTGCTGTGTAAAAATGTAAACCTTAATTAATGTAAATGTAAATTATATAGTATAATATAAAGCTGTTTTATGAAGTGTTCTTATAAGCGTATGGAGAGTAGTTTATCGTATTTCCGACTTCGCTATGACCGCCCAGCCGAGGGCGAGCTCCGCAATCTTTATAACGTACTAGTTCGTAGTGTCTACTTAACTGTTCCTACAATAATGTGTAGGAGTATTGAAATTGCCTCTAACGCGTAGCATGTAAGTTCTTGTGGGACTCGCTCCCGCGCTGTGCAAGTTTTGCCTTGATATTTTGTTTTGCCATGTGAAAATACCATGGGAGATGTTACTTTTTATTTTGACGGAATATTAAAAAAAAAACATATTTTTCCACTTGACGTATAATAAAGCGTGTAGATGTTAGATAGGTGGGCGATAATTGTTGATTATTGATTAAAATTAGGTGTTTGTGGCATTGATTGGTGGTGGGCGCGCGGATCTGCGCGCTGCGACCGGCGCCCGCGCAGGCTTCGCCGTGCCCGCGCGCTTCTCGCTACCGGAGTGTAGTCGTTATCTACGGATGTTGCTGAAGGCTTCGGGATTGCGTCGTTTGGTTCATGGGTATTTGTGATCATGTTTGCATAGTTATTGTAAAGTTAAAAAATCTATATTATTATATTATAAAAAAGTCTGTATTGCGACCGGTAGTATTTTATCTGCGTAGATGTGTGTTATTGCGCGTGCCGCTTCGATGAAAAAGAATGTTCGCGAACGAGTCGATGAAATACCTGGGCAGTCATACTGACGACTAACCGAAGGCATCATCCGACTCCGATATGAAACTGTTGCACGTGTTGGGCTGTTTTCCGAATTGTGACGTGCGCACTAACTCATTATTATGAAATAAGACTGAATTATATCACTGTGTCGGGGTGTATTATCATTCTGTAGCCAACAATGTGTAAACCATAAATGTAACGCTCGTATATAATATTCCTCTCCATAGGTTGCCTCAAGAAATCGCTTTAAGTGATAAGGCCGTCCAATATACCAATTCGTTTTTTTAATATTGTTATCTGAATAACTCTGTTTTTAGGTATGCTAATAATAATATGTTAACTATTTTTTTGTATATCAGTCTACGTGTTGTACGAAGCCGATGTGGTTCTGTCACCACACAAGTCATCTCGACACAATGATGTATTCCGCCTCCACACTCACGTCCCTCCACTCGCGCACCCTCTTGACGGCTGACGGCGCGTACCATTAGTCTAACGGTCAATTAATGTTACGGCGCCATCATTCTAACACGTTTATGTAGGAAACAAATTTGTCTCTGAAATAAAAGAAGTTATTTAATTTTGGAATTGATTGTTTTATTTGAGTACCTGACCCGACCTTCTTCGCCTTAGCATTTATTATCTGAAGATAGGACCTGATCTCAAACATAGATCACAGACATCTTAGTTGAATGACAGTTGATATGACAGTACAGTACTCGGACCAATTAATTTTTTTTTTATTGTAATAAGCTAGCACTTGACTACAATCCCACCTGATGGTAAGTGGCGATGTAGTCTTAGGTGGTAGAGCGCACTAACTAGCCTAGTAGAAATCTGTTCACTCTTTTCTTGAAAACGTCCACATTGTAATCCGAGGGAAACACTGACGCCGGCAGACTATTCCAGTCCTTGGCCGTACGCATTAAGAACGAAGAAGCAAAACGTTTAGTACGGATGGTCGGAACATCAACCAGGTAGGGATGATAACCCACTGTCCGTCTAGTCGTCCGATGATGGAAGGGAGCTGGAGGAACAATATCGTGTAATTCCTGTGCACACTCTTCAAAATAAATCCTATACAATTGGTCCTAGGTACAGTATGACTGAAATAAAAGAAATTATTTGATTTTGAAATTGTTTTATTTTGTCTCAAGGCGGAACATTGCATCACATCGACGCCATGAGATGCTATCGGCCAACTTCGTCAAACCGAACTTAATATCTGTGAATATCTTTGCTGTAACTAAAAATGATACTCGTTATTCTGTGGAATGAAATTGTTACGACGAACCAGCACTGAATAGGTGTGCAAACGGGAAATGCATTTAATGCGGCTGGTCGAGCGAGTGGATGAAATATTTTTGAGTCGTATTGTACTATAGTTTTATTAGATAACGTGTATCGACTTTCATCGACTCATCTCTCTGTCGCCAATTCTGACTGTAGTCACGTTATTGAGAGCGTTGGCCATGTTAGAAACATTACTTTGTACACCTTCGTCAATCATTATAAAATCGACTATGTGGACTTAAGCGAATTGGAGAGATTGGCCGTCTAACACTGAACACGAATCATTCGTAATGTTTGCGCACGTTCGAAATTTTCTGCTAATAAAAGTTTCAATTGTTTTCCTGTTGAATTGCGGCAATCGCGATGATGACGTCACAATTTAATACAAGCACGTCATTGCCTCATCGTGCCCCTAAATGGCGTGAGTTGCAATTGAAACCAGAAAGGACACCTAAAAGGATGATTAAACCGGTTTTCATGACGGTTCCTAGGGCTATATCGGTGAAGCCTTAAGTAGACAACGACGGCTATTCATCAGTCGAAAAGAAGTCTGCCGTAATCAGTGCGGTGCTGTATTGCCTGAAGGGAATAATGCTTTGCGTGTAATTGTTCTAAGATACTGTACTGTACGAATTTCAGCTCCACTACCCTACCGAACACTGTAGTGTTGAACATGTTCACTAAGGAAAGGGCCGGAGTGTGTAATGCTACCTTTATCGCGTGAAGTGGTATGGTTACACTAGGGTTTACTTATATATGACAGTGTACTAGGCGGTAAAATATATCATTTTTTCAAGATGGAGGTTGAAGCTAATCATCTATGGTATATATTATCTGTGGTACTTGTAAATGATAAACATGTTTGATTCGACGCTAAGCATCACTTTATACATCACGTTTTCTATGATTATTTTTTCGGGTATCCCATAGACATGGTTCAGATTGGATTAATTAAAAAAACTCGAGCGCCTAGCCATACGTGCGTTTTCGATGAGCTCATGTTGTACACTGAATAAACGGTAGTGTGGCTACAGACGCATTAATTACGGCGGTAATCTTTTTTGATATGTGAAAATATCGCCACCGGAGCCTACCGCCATATGCCATACTGATTGGCATTCTAAAATTATGGCCATAAATCGTGGCTGCAGTGTGGCCACTGTAATGTGGCCACCTCTTGCCATATCACTGTAGTGTGGCCGTTGTATAATGTACAG
>WUAW01008764.1:0-10948 GCA_017165845.1 Thaumetopoea pityocampa
TAGTTCGATATAAAGATGGTGACTGTTCGGAACAAAGGGATTCTGTTTCGAGGCGAAGGAGTGAACACACGACTGCCGCGAAACTGTCGGTTCACTCTAAAACTAAAATGGAACTTTGCGATTGAAAGAATATACGAGTACGTGTTTAAAGCAGTGTTATTACTGATGGAGCCAATACCGCGGAGAGATGCTAGCGACACTCCGGTCACATACCCGACCCACTCGCCGTCATATATATATATATATATATATATATATATATATATGTTAAATGTCTTTCATTTACAAAATTTGACATTTAACAATTTTATATCATATATCAATTTAAAATTTATAATCATCAGCCATGGGGTCATTATCTGTGCGGAACCAAAACTGGGCGAGTCTCGTCTCGGTCATGCATAGACAACATTACTAAAACCTGATTTATTGATGCAATACCAAGGCTTGGTGAGTCTGGTCTCAGTCTTGGATAGGCAAACTAAAACCTAATTCGCTGTAAGGGAGCTCAAGTAAAAATTCTAAGGCTTTTTATTTAAATCTATGACTGTTTCAGGATTTTCAGTGTAGTGGGAAATTGACATTCACGCGGGCGGAGCCGCAGGCAAAAGTTAAAATATTATATCCGCGAGACGGAGATGTAGGCGAATTGCAAAAGACCGGTGTGTATATTCGACTGACGCAGAAGCCGGCTATCCACTGTCACACACTTCATTATCATCATCATTTCAGCCCGTAGCTGTCCACTGCTGAACATAGGCCTCTCCAATCGAATTCCAGCGTAACTGGTCCATAGCCACCTGCATCCAGCGAGACCCAGCGATCCTTCCACATCTTGACTCCACACTTGTGGGTAGCCAAATCTATATTTATCATCATGTGGGTATTCTATACAGCAATGCACATACCTCTTAGCACCAACAGCATGTAAGAGATACAATATCCTATCGTAGTTGCTGCTAGACAGGTCCGTGGGCACGATGTGTCTGGCTGTGTTTCCAGCATTATTCCTGGCTTCTAGGTCCGCCCCAAACACTACCAGTGCTTGCACTATCGGTATGTTCGTCTGTTTGACCGCTAAATGCAGCGGCGTGTTGCCTTCGTTGTCACCTGAGAAATAGAGCAAAATAATAAAATACTGCCATGAGTCGTTCAAGACAAACCTTTGTCATATTGTTGGCAGAATAGTCTCATTAATTTCATCATAATCCCATCCACTTTTCCACTGTAGAGCCCGGGTCTTCTCTCAGAATGAGAGAGGTTAGCCTTAAATAGGCCCATCACGCTGGCTTATTTGTCGTCGTCATCAGTCCGTGGATGTCCACTGCTGGACTTGGGCTTTGATTAAGTAATTTCCACGCTTGGTAATTTTAATTTAATGTAAAGCAATCTCCAAGACGCCTGTCTTGGAGATTGCTTTACATTTTGATGAAGTAGCAGGATAACGCTGCTGCCCATTATCCTGGCACATCTCTCAGCATCCACGGTCTATTGCGGGTTGACAGTTATTCTCATTAAAGTTGAACTTTTTAATGTTTTAATTAGCATTGTAACCATTATGTTATTAACATCTGCACCTACTGTGTTATCTTTGCATCAATGGTAAATTTTCGCCGATTCCTTTACCCTTGAGAAGATTCCGGCAAGAAACTCAACGGCTGCTACACGTATTTTCTAAAGCGTATTCACAATGACATGTCACAATTACATTACACATTAAATTTAATAATTTAAAATTTGTGCATAGCGACTACGTTACTTCCGTACTCCTCCAACAACCAAAGAATAAAATTATATTACCAAAGATAATAATCCCGATTACAGCTAGTATTCTCACACAGATTAAAAATAGATCAAACCATGATAATTTATCATGATTATTTAGCAAATACTAAATCAATACTGTATTCCATATGTATATAAACACAATAATAATGATATAATAATAGTAGAAAGTAGAAAGAAGTGGTCTCTGTCTACCCCAATGGGAAAGAGGTGTGACTGTATGTATGTATGTATTATAATAGTTGTATGTTTTAACGGTAGTTGGGAATAGAGTTGTAGCAGGAGTACTTCTGTCTATTTCTAGTCTACGCACCTATAGAATGTTCTGCCCCCCTGGACAGTAACGCTATTGCACACTCTAATCGCCCCCTCAGCACCATGATGTGCAGAGCGGTTCTTCCGTCGAAGTTCAAAGCGTTTATATCGCAGTTCTTTTCGACCAGCGCCTCGATGACTTCGCGAGATATCGACCAGTGGAGCGGCGTGCCGCCCCGTTTCATGTCTTGTTGGAACAACTTGGGTTGATTGTCTTGAAGGAGGTCACCGACTATACCTGAAATAATATTTTTATTTATAAAGACTTGTACTGATCTGTATGGTCTGTCTACCCCTGGACATAAGCCTGTCCTATAGAATGAATAATTCTCAGTCTTCTGTATCCAATCCCTCCCCGCATGCTGCTGTAGTTCAACGGCCCATCTAACGGAGAGGACGCTCAACAGTCTTTGTTACAATGTTTCCATTCCAGAACTCATCTGTTCCCTTGGCCGTCGATATTGCAACATATGGGCCTACTGGCACTTAAACTTACTGATTGTTGCCGCACTAACGCCATCTAGCGGGCCACGATACCACTACGTATTTAACAAGCGATTGTAAGAAGCCGAGTGAGATTCCTTACTAAAAATATTGTACAACACGTAACACGATAGGCCATAATATTGTAAAAATATTAATAAACGCTTAATAAACGCTTTATAAACGAGAAAATAATATGAATTCATTCAATATTGAAACCTCCGTTCATGAATACTGATCTTTAAGGCTAGGTCTAATTAAATACTTTATAGAATCAATTTGGTGCTTTATATGGGAACTGTAGCAGAAAAACGGCCCAGCTCCAAGCAGATGATAGATATTATGATTCTAAGCAGTACCAGCCGTCTATTACGTATTGTATTTAATTTTACCAAATTAAAGCATTCTTAAAATTCACAGAAATATTTTTGTAGCTTTTGAACAAAATCACAGAAAGAACCCACGGGCATCAGAGGCAGTATATACAATATACAGATTTTCTCATATATATTGTGAAGACTTTTTATTATTCATGCTTATCATAATATATTCTCCATAAGTCGGATACCTGTATAAATAATACCTTTTCAGATCTACAGGTAATAAATGTGGATTTACCTGGAAGGGTGCTAGCGGACCGCTTAGCGGCAGTCAAGTTGACGTCTGCGCCGGCGAGCATGAGTGCGCGCACGCAGTCCGGCGCGTTGGCGAGACACGCCGTGTGCAGCGGGGTGTAGCCTTGCTTGTTGTACACGTTCAGAGTAGCGGCATTTTTACTCGCCAGAGCCTGGGCGCAAACTGATCACATTAGATACACCACTACGACTGATTGGTAAAATATAGGCGGTGACCTTGCTGTCTGTTTCAATGAGTCCCGGGTTCGAATCCTGGTAGGGACAAACTTTGTGTGATGAACACAAATGTTTGTATCCGAGTCATGGACGTATATGTGCATTTATGCGTAGTATTTGTCGATATAAGTATGTATATCGTTGCCTAGTGCCCAAGATACAGGGAATCCTAGTTTGGGACGAGATAAATGTATATGAAAAGTGTTCAGCATATTTTTATTGTTACTATTTAGACCCGTAAAGCTATTATAAAATCATGTTTAGTATAGCGTCACGGGAAGAGTCTTAAGCTTGCTAAGTTTAAAAAAAAAATTACAAGGCTAATACATGCAATCATACATGGTACTTTACCCGTAACACGTATAGGCAGAGGCGTACGTAGAAGTATACCCACATTTCACGGAGGTCTTTCTGACCTATATGACCCATTAGGAATGAGTCATCGTCATATTTGGACTACAACTTTGGTTTTCTTCATTGAAAGTGATTGATAATCAAACCAATATGATTTATAGATAATATATGATTAGGATTAGTTTAATTTAATCTCGATAGTCAATGGTAAGGAATGAGGTCCAGGGTTGAGTCATAGTCCTAGAACAGGTTGGGTAGGATGCTGTAGAGATATAATTAAATCCATCCCTCGTATTCACGAGGGAAAAAAATTTGTTTGTGTTGTCCCAGAATGTTACTAACACCTAATATGGACCCATCGCAGGGTAGGTAGAAATTATAAAGAAAAATAATGGAGACACATCGTATGCGCCATCTTTCACATCCACTCTGACTAGAATGCTCGATTATGAGCAAGGAGTAAGCTTTTACGAAACAGTCGCAGAAATAAGAAATAGTATTATTTTATTACTTAAAAGCCGGAAACAAACGGAAAAACACGAAGATTTCAACCACATAAAACTAAATCAAATAGAGTTCACACAAGTAATAACAAGAACCAATTAATCACCTTGGAATATCATAAATACTATGTACGTTATCAGTTATTAACTTATCAACATGTGTGTGCAAAGATCAAATGTACAATACTGCGTACCGATTACAAATCTTATATGTATAATTATGAATGTTTGTTTCTGTGAACCATATAGGCGGCTACTAAAACAGGGATAAAGCTGTATCTTTAATTCTAGTGGACCGATAATGATGAAACCTTGATTTTTGAGTTTCATCAACCTATATTTAAGTCGGAATAGTACCTTTAAGACTGTATCAGTTTAACAAAAATCTACCCGTTAGTTTTTCGGTGCAGCCCGAACAAATAAACAAACATTGGCGGATTTTGTATCAAAAGCCCCTAATTAGTCGATCTGAGTAGTTTGTTTTTAATTATCTTTGATTTTTGAAAATGTAACAATTTCATAATTGTATAGATGTGCAATTAGAACTAATTTTGTTAATTATAAAAAAAATTGGAAAGAACTGTTCCGAAAACTACTTGAGTGCAGACAAATCAGTTTGGAGACTTTAATCAGCAATTACTTAATATTATATTACACATATTAAACGTAATATAAAATGTACAAATAACTTCTGAGGCTACTTATAAGCGATTGATGCGAGAGTGCGAGGCACGTAGTAGCTAGCGCAAACTGGTTTATTCCGGTTTTAGTCACTGCGTGTACAAATGATGATTTATGTGTAATGTTGGGTACATTAAGCAGAAACATAAAACTTACGTTAATAATATCCTTGTTACTGGCAGCTGCGTAATGGAATACGGTGTTACCATCAACATCGATGGTGTCCAAAGAACTGTTCAGCGATACCAAATTTTGCACCATACGGACGTTACATGATTTCACTGCCACCTTAAAAAACATATGAAGTAAATTAAGATGTTTTGACATTCACAAATTTCAAGAACCCTGTTGTTTTTAATAAACAGAGAACATATTAAGTTTCCTGGGAAAATAGAGCCATCACAAAGCGGCCGCATTAACGTTTTAAGGATGAGTGTCCGCAGATAGGCGCTCAATTCTCGCACTGCGACTGGTGTACGTGTCGTCCTTAACAATAAGATACGCATGGATATCCTAGTCTAAGAAATCATGTTAGCTCTCAATAAAATTAGAGACCTTTAGCGATGAAGTCTTGTCTTCCGTATAATGTAAACTTGCGATGATGCGAGACCATGGTTGGGTCAGAATGAATTTGCCGAAACGAATTTTGACACTCGCCCGTCGCGTCGTCGGCACCGTCCCAATAGGGTTAACAGTGGATGCAAGAAGGCCATAATGGTGATAACACGTGGAAAATCCCGTTACCGCTACTATAACTTGTTAGAACCAGAAGATGAATAAATGTTTGTATTTATAGGTCGGCGTAGGAGCAATTTATTTAAAAATACTATGAAGATACAACACTGAATTGATCCAAGTGAATTTATTAACCCTTTGCGGACGGAGCCGTCCGACGAGTGAGCATCAAATACCGTTTCGGCAAATTCGTTCTGACCCTGGTGTCACATCGTAGGTTTACATTATACGGTAGATAAGAATTCATCGTTAAAAATGAAATTAGAGAATTTCATCTAGAGGTAACTTGATTTCTTAAGCTAGTATAACCCGTGCGTAACTTATCTTTTAAAACTACAGATGTATGCGAGCCGCAGTGTGAGAATTGAGCGGCTATTTGCCGACACTCGTCCGAAAAGGATTAAGATATTGTAACACTCGCTGATACAGTTACGCTGTAAATTACATAATAAGATATCAAGTTACCCGAGCTTTGAACTAAAGAGACCACAATAAGATGTGGATTTCAGGTTGATGATAATTAATACAGACCATTAGAGGTGTTGCCCCGGTCAAAGGATCGATGTCATCGATATGCTCCTGCACCGCGGGGTCGTTGAACAGCTCGCCGAGTCCGAAGTGGGCGATCACGTGCGCTATTGTCCACGATCCGTGCTCCGATAATGTATCACAGAGTTTCTGTAGTATTGTCACTGTACACTGCGAATGAATTCATAATTATTCATCTAAATAAAGAAACATATAATTAATAGCTGTTACCCATAGCTTCGATTGCATGTTTAGTTTTTCAATCTTTAGTTTTAATTAACATATTACCTTTTTGTAAACGTTTGTGGTGTTTGAAAAATCTATGGTTGGAGTTACTTATGGAATTTGAATGATGTGTCAATTTCATATGTAATTCATATATTGCTTATATTACAGCATATTGCAAAAGAATCAGTAAATGATATAGGGTACTATTTAGCTGCAGACAAAGCTAGTAATTAAATAACAATGATCATAACTTCTAACATTTTGAAATGTTTTCATTAATTATAACCTTATCAATATTAATTAATATAATAATATTAAAGGAAAGTGGGATTAAACTCTATTTGATAATAAATATCTTTTGTTATAATGTTAACTTACTTCTTTGGTTAATTTGATAAATACTGGAATTTTGTCTTTGTATACAATAAATTTTTCTTCTGCACTTTCTAAATCAGAAGATCTGAATAAACTGAAAAACAAATATTTTTTTATTGTTATTGTGTCCTCTTCTTCTTCTTTCAATTACTGAAGGTCATAAATTTGTCTCTATACTTAGTACACACACAGAACTTCTCACAAAGTTACAAAATATTTAATCTGACTTTCACAAGTGAAAATAATTTGTCTGTGTGTTTTTTAGTAAGCATTACCCCACATCTGCCAATGTATTGACATGGTATGACAGTAAAAGACAGACAGGATATGTCATGGAGTAATCATCATCATCATATCAGGCTCTAGATCAGAGGCTCTCAAACTTTTTTGTCTTGTAGACCACCTGTAATGTTTTTCACTTTTGGGTAGACTCTCAAAGCATAGTTAGTATAGCATTGTTGTAAATTTATTAAATTCAAATGTGTTTACAATGACCACTTTGGGTATCAATGCTCTAGATGTTCAATGCTGGACATAAGGTTTCTCTAATGATTGCCACACCAAGTATCTATGAGCTGTATACATCTACCAATTGTTCGGAACCTAACTATTAGATCATTGCTCCATGAAATTGTGATTGGCCCACACCTATATACAATGTATTAGTTTTAATTATTTTATTATTACACTACTAATATATGAAATTAAGTAATAAATTTATTTACAAATAATAAGAATTTTATAGTATTCCAAAATAATTGAAAAAAGAATAAATAGCAGTGAGTATTTCAACCTTCAGTATAAATATATAATAGCTCAACATACTACATTATTTACTTTTAGAGACTGACTAGGCCACAACATAGAATGATTTAATTTGATGAATCATGATTGCTATATAAAGTTCAAACAATCATCATTGCCAAACAATACATTACACTTAAAAACAAATTGGCAGTTGGAAAATGAATGAGTCAGTATCACATACAAGGGAGTGTTATGTGATTGTGAAAATTGCAACAAAAACCTTTATAGTATGGCCAGTGTCTATATTTTTTCCAGTCTACTTGACAAATAAAATTGAATATAGCCTTACTTGATGACTTAAATTATGTAAATATGTAATTCAAGTCATCAAAAAGGCTATTGAGTTCTATCATTGTTTTTCAAATGTTTTATACACTTCTTTCGGCAACATCCATTATTTAAGGGCATTTGATGTTGTTTGTGCCACTAAATAAATAATAATAAACAAGTGTTGATTGTCTTAAATGTGACTTTTAAAATACACTACAGCCACAAGTCCTCTATTGATTAAAAATTATTTCAGATTTCAGATATTCATTATTACCGATATGAATAATACTGCTCTGAATCTAGTATATATTTATATGTAGTATGTAGATAAAATCAGTGACAAATTTTAAATTTTATTTAAATACATATAAAGAATAGTACTTTTAAAAAGCTATTCCAAAAAATAACTGGAGTAATTTNATAATAAACAAGTGTTGATTGTCTTAAATGTGACTTTTAAAATACACTACAGCCACAAGTCCTCTATTGATAAAAAATTATTTCAGATTTCAGATATTCATTATTACCAATATGAATAATACTGCTCTGAATCTAGTATATATTTATATGTAGTATGTAGATAAAATCAGTGACAAATTTTAAATTTTATTTAAATACATATAAAGAATAGTACTTTTAAAAAGCTATTCCAAAAAATAACTGGAGTAATTATTCTGTTCATTCATTATACCTACACTAAAATAACAGATTTTTTCTCTGTAGAAATAAATATAATAAAAACTACCATAGAGGAATAGGAAGATGTTGTCCACTATATCAACATATATGTTATGTAGTACCTGTACATCTGATGCAAGCTTTCAGTAAATGGTTTATGTAGCACTATTTCATAATATTTGTCTTTCGAATTCTTTCTATCAGGCGATACTTTTGGCCCATATATTAGTAACGAATCTTCTCTGTAATGTATTGGCCTTGAAATATAATTGTCTGATCGCACCTCTATCACTCTCGTTGGAGGCTCCTCGGCACCAAGATATCGAAAAACTGAAAAGAATATAAAGATCAGTCTCAATAAATATATATATATAAATAAACATTGTTAATTTTAATAATAAAAATCTAACTTGAATTCAGCATTGTTGGGACTTGGCGTCGTTTTTTTCTTAACGTAGGTGATACTGGTTCTAAGAATTGTTTATTGCTAATACATTGCACAAAATAATAATATATTTAAATCACACATTCACAGAGTTCATGAGCCAATATATTATTGATAAAGTTGACATAACACGATTCTTTTTTGTATATTTTATGGCTTGGTAGCCAAACCTTAGACCTTTATGCCAAACACGATTCAATTCATACTGGCCACATAGAAAAAAGAATAACCGGCTGGTTATTTCCCCTCAGAATAAAGACTGTTGTCATCTGTGGTTGTCATTATTCTGAGCCCCTAGCCAAGTTGACATTCGACAATCGTTATCGCTAATAGAAATGAAAAAATGTATTGGAATGACATTTCTAAACGCCAAGTCACCAGTGACTTATTGATTACAAATGTCATTGCAATACATTTTTTCGTTTTTATTAGCGTTAACGATTGTAAAAAGTCAACTTGGCTAGGGGGACTGATTGAATATTATTAACAAAAGATGACATTAATTGCACACCACTAACTACCAGATACTACGCACAAGAAGACACTGGCGCACATTCATATGTGCTTTTGTATATAACATAAACCGGTGTATGGACTCGTGACTACAGTGTTGACCAAGGAGTGAATCTGTATTTATTAACGTGTATACATGCATACATACAGTCACGCCTTTTTCCCGTTGGGGTAGGCAGAGACCACTTCTTTCCACTTGCTACGAACCTGACATACATCTTTCGCTTCTTCTACATTCATCAACGTTTTTATACACGCTCGTCGGTTGCGGGTAATTTTTTTTTTCGGAGTGATTTCACTCCGATAAAATATTTAATTCTCCGATAATAAAAGGTCAAAATGACGATTTGTTCAGTGAAATTATGTAGAAATCGTCTAGGAATTCGATCATTCAAAAAACAAAATATCATTTCATCGGTATATTATATTATTTATATTTTATCCGTCTCGAAAGAATTCAACTTATATTGGTTGTAGTCGTCAATGAGTGTTAAGGATTGTAGAAAACCAACTTGGCTAAGGGGCAGCTCTCTTTTTCGGATAGCAGCAACGTTGCCATATATACAGATTTCTCAGTATTTATACAGATTTTCGATATGGGATACAGATGGAACACTGGATATAGATTTTTAAACTTCCGTAGAGATAACTTTCGATTTTAGACTTCGGTAGGGGTCCAAGTTCGGTAGGGATGTTGAAGAAAGGCCAGGTTAGGAGTACCCGCAACCGACGAACTTGTTTGAAAGCATTGATGAATGTAGAAGCAGCAAAAGAAGTAGGTATGCTAGGAACAATCCTACGAAGCAAGTGGAAAAAAGTGCTTACGCCAGTGGGGAAAAAGACGTCACTGTATATATGTATGTATAGATTTTATAGAGAATTTTAGACTATAGCTGAAGCTATACATTAAAAAAGTTTTGAGTATTATAAATATATTAAAAAAGTTTTGAGTGACAATAATATCCCAGTGGAATACATTATCAGATTTCCAGCTCATGGTGCGAATGCCATGACGGAATAGCACAACTCATTATCATCCCGTCAACACGCCGAAAACTCTCTCTCTTTTCATCTTTGTGTATCATATGCGTATTTAAAATTGTCAAGGGAGCCCGAAACTTTCATACAAAATATTTATAATTATTTTAATAACAGTCCCAAAAAAACTGGAATTCTATAAGAGTTTTAGCAGTTGTCAGATCTAAAGTCTCATAAAATTCTCTATACAGCTCAAACTTGGTGGCGTTCACTTAGAGCTGCAGTGTGTCGTATTTTCAACAATATAACGCACTAAAATTATATTTTGCCGGAGCTGCTCCTTACAGATTACCTGAATGCTGATTCGATCTTGTTCAGATTAAACATAAATTATTTTGAGATTTTAATTTTTAAAAATT
>WUAW01008765.1:0-11364 GCA_017165845.1 Thaumetopoea pityocampa
GAAAAGTTCGCGAAACTTCGTCTTGAACGTTTCCCGGGTGCTTGCCATCCTAACTTTGGTAGGGAGTCTATTCCAAAACAATTGTTTGTGGTTTGTAGTATTCAGTTTGAATATCATCCACTGTGCTTGGTTGTATTTTGGAAGTTACGTAAAACAATTGGACTCAGTTTAGCAAAACCAATCCAATCCATAAAAACTGACGTAACTGCATATATAATTCAAAATCAATATTAATTAATATTTTGTAAATAAAAAAATGAAATAAATTAATAAAAGCGATGACCTACGAATCCGTGACACGGCCGGTAACTATGGGCTTTATAAGAAAGCTCTAGGTCAGGTAATCTGTCACGGGAAAATTCGCAGGTGAACCTGAATCACCGATATAGCATAAAGAATTGCAAGTTTCAAGTGGGCGGGTAACATAGTTTACACAACCGGTGAACGTCGGAGTCCTAAGATATTGGAGTGACGACGCCAAAATGGAAAGCGCAATATCGGTCGACCCCAGACTTGGTGGACTGATCACTGGATGCAGGTCACGGGCGGATGAAGGCGGCTCGTAGCCGCTTGGTGTGGCGATCATTACAGAAGCTTTATGTTCAGCAGCAGTACTTAATGTTGAAGTACTACCCTATAGATAATTACAATAAAATCTAATAATATATTGAATGATAGTAATAGTAACAATATAAATAATAATAAGCATAATACTTATATTTAGCTTGAGAATCATGGTCGCATAGTAGATAAGACTTCATCCCGAATTCGAGAATCTAAAGATTTCAGGTTCGATACCCGGCTGGTACGCACGTGGAATAGTAAATGCACGTAAAATAGTAAATAGGTCAATAAATAGTGGTGGCTTACGGAGATATCTTAATATTGTTCTTGGGGCAGGTCCGCAAGCCCGCCCAAAAAAGCGCTGACTTAATATCGTAAACCAGAATATAGAAGCCAATGGACTCACTATTGGAAATGTTGAAGATCCGGCAATTTGAAGTAGAAGTAGGAAGGCAAACCCTGGTAACAGAACCTGAGTTAATAAAACCAAGAATAATAAAAAAAGGTATTGTTATGAATGGCCCCACGTGAGTCGACACACGAGGTAGGTACTTAATACTCTAGAAGATTTCACCCTCTGTTTATTGAATTAGCAATAAATAAGTACCTACCTACAAATGTGATGGTAGGCTGATATGAACCTTTTTTAATATGAAATAAGGTCGAAACTATCATGATAGTGCATCGAGAATCTTCGACATACGGGTAGAAATTACATGAATATATAGGCGCTATATATAGTAAATATATAGCAGAATTAATTAGTTTCTAATGGAGGTACAGCGAATACTTCCAAGAAAAAATACAAGATTTTAAACGGCGGCTTTCTGCGACGATCAAGTCTTTTGAAAAATACTTTGCGATTCGGATCAACGGATATCGATGTACTTGGAATGTTTCTAAAAATCATCTCTGTCAATACAGCGGCATCTTACGAACTCCCAATTCATAAAAAAATAATATTAAAAGAAAGTTAATTTTGTCCAATGTAAAGTGAGGTAGGATAGAACTGGTATACCTATTTCGATAAATGACAGGTAACCATATCTCTTATGGGATACATGAATGGTCATTTTAAATTATTGAATATGATTTCCTTTACCCTTTTGGGTGAAACCCTCTACATTTTTTTTCTTGTGCGCGATGAAATTGAGTTCTATTATAATTTCTGAGTAGGTTTCAAAAGGAAGTTAATTTTGTCCAAAGTAAATTGAGGTAGCATAGAATAAGTATAGCTATTTCGGAAATGGCAGGTATTCATATCTTTTATGAGTTACATGAACGGTCAATTCAAATAATTGAATATGATTTCATTTACCCTTTTGGGGTGAAACTCTTTACAAACTTTTTTTTGTACGCGATGAAATTGAGTTTCATTAGCTTTCAATTGCTCCATCCCTGTCACGGCCTTCTATTTTCTTGGATATTGCTAAACATTGAAATGAGAACACAGATGCTTGTGTTAGGGACACTAACAAATCTAATTTTACGCCCGGCATTTACACAAAACGTGTGAAATAAGAAATTGTAACATACGTATCAGGACAACTAAATTGTTTGAACATGCGCACAGTTAGAGCAATGAAAAAAATATCTTACTCTTGAAGTGTACTTTATTATAATAACTATATATATATACTAAAAATTCTGCAGTGGCCTTTTTCGGTACTTGTGAAGGTTTTCATGTTTTCCTGAGGATTGATTTAGATGTAGGTTTAAAGTCTCCAGTGATAATATTGTCGATCCTAGAGGCACATTCGTAGACTCCCTGCTATTATAAATATATTATAAGGTTCTGGAGTATTAAACTAGACGACCGAGGTGAACTGAATCGCTATTTTGGCACCTAAAACTGTGTAGAGTNGCGCACAGTTAGAGCAATGAAAAAAATATCTTACTCTTGAAGTGTACTTTATTATAATAACTATATATATACTAAAAATTCTGCAGTGGCCTTTTTCGGTACTTGTGAAGGTTTTCATGTTTTCCTGAGGATTGATTTAGATGTAGGTTTAAAGTCTCCAGTGATAATATTGTCGATCCTAGAGGCACATTCGTAGACTCCCTGCTATTATAAATATATTATAAGGTTCTGGAGTATTAAACTAGACGACCGAGGTGAACTGAATCGCTATTTTGGCACCTAAAACTGTGTAGAGCGGTAAAGATTGATCTGCCATTCGGGCACCTACGCAGCGACCTACGCTTATCCAGGGCCCAAACCTTGTACCTAACACATGTTGGACGGAATCCCGGTCGTCAGCACACTAATAAAAAGCCGTTGTCGCCCCGCATTCAATCTTATTCAATTGTTTTCCAAGTGTAAGTCAACCTGTAACCCGCTTTCTGATGGATGATCACCATGAAACTTGTTTCAACTATTTTTTTCATGTATTATAGAAGATGGATTTTATGATATTAATTTTACACATGCAACGCGCCCCCATCTGCCGTCGCACGCGCAATTGCACCTCAGTACGTATGCAGCCGACCTTCGGTACCCCGCGTCTGGTCGTCCTTGGGACCAGAGCGACGAGTGTCTGTGATGTGCGTGTCTCAACCTCATTTTATCACTGCTGGTCTTAAACCTATTCTTTGTGAGTTCATCATTGTAGGAACTTATAATCATGTATTTATTACGAATCAAAGCGCAAGGAAATAAATAGTTTGACAAATTAGACGAGCTTTGTAATGTATATTTTACACAAAGATTATATTTTTAACATTTTAAGTTGTCGTTTGGTAATACACTACGCCTAAAGACAATTTACATTACCCTTATAATTAAAATTACATAATATCCCATTTTCAACCGAGCCATTTAATTACTGTTTAGTACGTAAGCTTGCCAGCTTTAAAAACGTTAACGATATTAGTAGAAACTAGCTTTTGATCACGGCTCCGCCCGCGTGAATGATGGTTTTCTACTACATGAGAAATACCGAAACAAACATAGATTTATATAAAAAAATCTAAGTACCAATTTTACTTGAGCTCTCGTATCTTAGCAGTGGCTACTAAAACAGGGAGTAAGCTGCCCCCTAGCCAAGTTGAAATTCGACAATCGTTATCGCTAGTAGAAACGAAAAAAATGTATTGTAATAACACTTCTAATCGCCAAGTCACACGTGACTTATCGAATAGAAGTGTCATTTCAATACTTTTTTTTCGCGTCTATTAGCGATAACGATTGTCGAATATCAACTTGGCTAGGGGGGCTGTATCTTCATTTTTACTGGACCAATTTTGATAAAACATACCGCATTATTTAAGTCGGAATAGTAACTTTAAGACTGTAACCGTTTGACCAAAACCTACTGGTTTTTGTATGAAGCTCGAACAAACAAACAAACAAATATCGACGGATTTGGTTTCAGAAGCCCTTAATTAGTCGATCTGAGTAGTTTGTTTTTAAATATCTTAGATTTTTGAAAAATGTATTTTTAACAATATTATATTAAATATAAAATTTTCAAAAATCAAACATATTTAAAAACAAACTACTCATATGGACTAATTAAGGGCTTCTAAAACCAAATCAGTAAAAATAATTATAAAAATAATAGTATAGATAGATGTGTAGCATTTCTTATTTCAATTTAACGGTTATCGCCTTGAGTGCGTTAGTAGCGAGACTACTAATCTTGCTACGCCGTAGACAGTTCAATTTATTCTGAGTACATCCCAAGTGTCACACGTTTATTGAAGGTCGAAGAACTTTATAACACTAGTGCACAGACTGTATTTTCTTGCATATGAATACCACTAATAATAATAAATAAATAGTTAAAATACTAATTACATTGGAATACCTAATTACATTTAATAGTAACTATATATAAATTTAATGAAGATTAGTATGTTCTTATAGATGTATAGTGAGGGCGCAGGTGTTGAGCGGCCTCGCTATTCATACGTGTTCAGGAGTCACAGAACCAGGACTGCACTATAAACTACTACACTAGAAACTACGCTAATATGATTGAATGTTTTATTCCTTTTACATAAAGTTGGACAAAGTCGCAAATACAGAATGAGATTAAGGTAATAATAATAATTTCCGCTGTCTCTCTGTTTCCACAGAGAACCAAAATCACCGCCTCTGTCAATATGCGTTTTGTTGCCACAGATGTATGGTAGGACGATACCTAAAGATGTTGTTAATGATCACGTCAGTATCACCAATAAGGCAGGAGTAACAGTGGTGCTGATTCTGTAGTAACAGAATTTAACCAAATTTAGTCTCTCCCTATCTTTTTTTAATGTCAACGCCAAAACGAGATAGCTACAATTTTGGTGCAGTCAAGTTCGTTTAGAAACGTCAAAATTAAAAGATTTAGACGCGATTTTGGAACACGCAGACTAAAGTTACGCAAAAACGCAACATATTTTTGAACCGTTTGACAGAAACGTAGGTCGGCACACGCTATAAATTTTTGCTCTCTCGTTTTGGCGTTTGACATTAGAAAAAGATAGGGAGGGACCAAATTCAATTAAGTTCTGTTATAACAGAATCGACACCAATATCAGAAAAAGCAAACTCTTCCAGCCGGACGAATGTTATCTCTGCCATCATCTCAACTCATCATCTTGATGCCAAGTCCTGCCATCATCTCAACGGTTAATGTCGAGACATTATATACAATACGACTATATATGCAAAGTTGTTATGAATTACCCTCAACCGTGATTCAGCTTTCACGACACTCAAGAGCAACGCCATCTGTCAAGGATGCGTGGTAGTAAAGCAGGTCGCTACAAATAAATGGTATGACAAGTGCTGGCTAGATTGGATGCAAGATATGGAAGCTAATCGACATACTACTAAGAATATTGAATGTTAGAGAAAATGTTAGAAAAAATGACTAGATTGAATTGGAAAGCAGGTCCTGACAATAGAAGTCGGGATTAATAACGTCACGAGAAATAAAAGTTGTCATAAAGTCTACATCAAATTACGTAAGGATTATGCGCATTGTCATTGTATGATCGCAGACACAATTATAGAAATAGAGCCCACACCCATCCATATCTATTGCCTTAAAAAAGAAGATTTTGAAGGGCAAAAGGAAAATTAAGTTGAAAAAAAACAAATTCACTGTGAACAAGCTCTTCAGCTCTCAAATTAAACCAGTATCTTGATGTAGTAATAAAAAAATATTTGAAGTAATTTCTTGCGCATCACTTTCTTGCAATAAAAAGGCAACGGTTCGGGTCTTCAATTACGTGTTTAGGTTGGATGTTAATTTTCAACTCAGCGGGATACCTTTCGATTATGGTCAACATAAAATATTCACGAATATTTTTTTCTCGAAATTTCTATACCAACCGAATAGAAATATCAAGAAAAAACCGCCTTAAGTTCTGGCCAATAAGGTTTTTTACGAGAAACCTATATGCAAATTACAAATATGTCGGGAAACTCCAAGTACGTATTTAGCACCTACGCGTGCGTAAATTTGACAGTCACGGAGATAAAGTCGGCGGTTCGTGTAATGGATGCCGGTGGTGTCTGTACTCGTATAATTTGATTTTGTGTCGTTGTAGATATCTAATGAAGCTTGAAAGTGTAGACTGCTAGACGACACTAATATATAAATTTCCTTTTTCGTTTACAACATAAGAATTTTTACTTCTGTTTAACTGGCATGTATTATATTGTATTTTAAAATATAATAATAAAGTATAATATACCTTATCATTGTGTGGGTGCATTGGTGGTGTAGTGGTTTTAGACACGGCTTACGATCGAAGGGTCGTGTATTCGAATCCCGGTCCCGGACCACTGAGTTATTATTTGTAATTCATGTACGGTCTACATTGTAGACACCAATGTACTTAACGGAGAAGGAAATCTTTGTGAGGAAACCTGCATGCCCGCATGGGTGTGTGAAGTCTACCAACCCACACTAGGCTAGCGCGGTAGACTACGGGGATTAGGGGAGGTCCGTGCCACTGTAGTGAGGACGATATGGACTAGGGATGATGATGATGATGATACCTTATCATCATAATAATAATCACGTGGAAGTCCACTTTTCAACATGGACCTTACCTTTAAAAAGAAGGGATTTGCCGTAAACTCCAAGCTTGGCAGGCATATTGGAGATCGTAAATAGATAGATAGAGATAGAGTACTCTTTATTGTACACCAATTAATAACTAATTCTGTACACAACATAACAATACAAAAGTGTACATTGGGCGGTCTTATCGCAGACAGCGATCTCTTCCAGACAACCTTGGTAGATTTTGATTGAATAATATAATACAATTGAATAATAATTGAATAATATAATTGAATTTGATTCGTAGTAGATTTTGATTGGATAATATGATAACGCTACTGCCTATTATCCTAATACAACCCTTAACTAATTTTCACAGAATTCACAACAAGAAATGGAATTACACCAGCAAAACTTATACCTTAGTTAAAACACAAAATGAGATATAGTATTGTCCTTAGTATTTAACACACAGAATTAGTACAATTTTTTTACGGTATAATAACAGCATTATTCCATTTCTTCCTCTGGATGTCACGAGAACCAGTTGAAAGATACTCCAAAGTTGTTGCCATCGGCCGTAACCTACGTTTCAAGTTTCATTTATTGCATTCTTCTAGATCTATTTTTAAGGCCTACATCGGCACACGTGAGGGGCTCCGGGATCACTCTCTGATTTCTCCGGTGCCTCCACGTACCTCGCTCTTCCGAGCACTCCCCGGGAGATGTTGTATAGCTCCCCGCAGTACCACGAGGTGTTCACGACGACATGAGCCACACATGTCATCATTCTTCCCACGATTCTTCTAGATCTACGCCAACTTTGAAGTATATTGTACATTACCTTATACCTAAAATACAGGAAATCTTACCCCCATTAGATCAATGTGTGTGCAAGCGTCCACAATATATATTAAAATATTCGGTACAGATAATAATATATATTATTATTATATAATGATAACTGGCTATATAATAATAACTAGCTATTGCCCGCGTCTCCGTCCGCGTGAATGTCGGTTTAACGATACATGGGAAATCCCGAAACCATCATAAATTTGTATAAAAAGCCAAAGAACCACTTTTACTTGAGCTCTCATACCTTAATGGCGACTACTAAAACAGGGATTATGCTATATCTTCAATTCTACTATACCGATTTTGATAAAACATGCCGCAGTATTTAAGTCAGAATAATATCTTTAAGACTGTAATGGTTTGACTAAAATCTACTTGGTGGTTTTTGTGTGAAACTCGAATAAACAAACAAATATCGATAGATTTGGTTTCAGAAGCTCTTAAATACTGCGATTTCCGACTTAAATACTGCGGTATGTTTCATCAAAATTGGTCCAGTAGAATTGAAAATACAGATTGATCCCTGTTTTAGTAGCCGCCGTTAAGGTACGAAAGGTCAAGTAAAAGTCGTTCTAGGCTTTTTAAATTAATCTATGATTGTGTCGGGATTCTCCGTGTAGTAGAAAACCGACATATAAGTAGTATAAGTAATTTATCTATTTTAGGTAATATTGACGATCATAATTAGATCATAATCATGATCATACTCAGTAACCATTGCCACTGAAAATATTAAAAAGATAATCAAGAGATAAATAAAGTTGCAGTTATTTTATAAATAGTATTCATTTGAATTTCGAATGTTCGATTCATCGAAATGATTTGTTGGATCTTCCTCTAGTTTCACGTTTCGTGTATAGCGTTGCTGAGGCGTGTTACCCCGACATTTCCCGAACAACTTTTATCTCCAAGGACTGCCATTAACGCATGGGATATCGACATGACACTTGGGATGATTGATACGTTATACACCGATATACTTACCCAAATGGATTTTCCTTTATATTAATTCATAGGTGCACCTACATAAAAGTAATAAATACCAGTTTTTTAAAGATCGAACACATCAACTTCATTGTCATATCAGTCCACAAACGTCCACTGCTGGACATAGGCCTCCTCTAATGATCGCCACACTGAGCGGCCATGAGCCCCCTGCATCCACTGATTGCCTGCGACCTTCACCAGGTCATCGGTCCACCTAATCTGGGGCCAACCCGCACTACGCTTTCTGGTTTGGGGTCACCACTCCAGTATTTTAAGACCCCATCACCCATCAGTTCTGTAAGCTATGTGCCCCGCCCACTGCCATTTCAGATTTGCCATCTTATGAGCTACGTTGGCGACCCCGCTGCGTGACCTTGAGCTTTCTTATGACACCTATAATCAGTGCCAAGTCGAACACAGAGTACATCAAAGTAACGCCCGTAATTTTCATTTCTATAATACTTACTATCTATGTTTGTCGATCGTTTTAAGGCTTTAATAATTAACTTCACAATCATTATCGTCAGTTCGTGGAAGTCAGTTGCCAGGCATCTTGGGAACCGCAGTAGATTTTGATAGCTTAGCAGGAAAACAATTGTGCCTATTATCCTGGTGCATCATATAGATGATTATCACACCATCCACGTGAAGAAATTGAGAGATTATTATGCCGACGCCACACAGCAGACATTGACTTTATGATATCACTTGGAAAATAAGGAGTGGGGTCTAAATATATAATCTTACGTCTTGTGTTGCCACGCTGATTCGTCATCTTTACTTATTCATCTTTTAAATATGACGACTTAGGATTACCTAATTCGTAACGGCAAGCATGAATATTAGTGTTCTCTCTCGAATAACTATTCATAATCTATAGGCAAATCAAACATACAATCACGCTTTTTTCTTAGCTCTCCAGCGGAGAATAGAACCCCGGTCTTCTGCGTAACAGGGATATTGACTACTATACTACTGAAGAATTTGGGTAGGCAAAAACCACTTATTTCCACTTGCTATGAGTAAAGTATCCATACGTATATTCGTAGCCCACTTCTCGCCCCCGCAGAAAACGAGACGTATCGGGTGGCGAACCACGACGCCGCCATTTTTATAAGGTTCAAAAGCATTAAAGATTCTCATTACGTTCCCATGAAGAGGAAGGAAAGAAAAGAGGGTGAGGTAGGAAAGGTGATGAAGCAAGGAATATGGATTTTGTGTAAAGCACTATAGAATGTAGGATACTACTCTCTCGAAAGGAGTAGAAAGAGACAGTAGTAGCTCGAGAGGCTGGAGTTGTTTATCGGTGTACTTAAGTCTATTTGCCGGANGCCATTTTTATAAGGTTCAAAAGCATTAAAGATTCTCATTACGTTCCCATGAAGAGGAAGGAAAGAAAAGAAGGTGAGGTAGGAAAGGTGATGAAGCAAGGAATATGGATTTTGTGTAAAGCACTATAGAATGTAGGATACTACTCTCTCGAAAGGAGTAGAAAGAGACAGTAGTAGCTCGAGAGGCTGGAGTTGTTTATCGGTGTACTTAAGTCTATTTGCCGGCAGGCTAAAACATTAAGCCCTTCTGACTCCCTTCCTCTGCGGGGGCGCGCCGGACACAGCGCGCTCTCGGCACAGGCCCGTGCTGTTCGAGTGACATTACTCCATATTATAATTAGAGGGTAGATATAACACGTTTCGTGCCTAAATCGGCAAACAGGCTGATATTTTTCCTTTAAGATTTTGTTCCGTGTTCCGGTTGGTTTGTTTTCTGCGTGTGGGCACATTGGCTCATCAACCAATGAGAGGGTAGACAGACAGGCTAGCCAACAGAAGCGCATATACCTTCAATAATCTATACATATAATAAAATCGTAAGGGAGTCGTGTCTGTGCAATGAATATTTTTTCAAAAAAAACCAACCATACGGGTTGTAGTTATGCTACCGGAGCCAAAAATGTAGTTATTAGAAATTGTGTCTGTTTGTCTGTGCGTTTGTGCACGCTAATCTCAGAAACGGCTGAACCGATTTGAATACGGTTTTCACTGTTGCATTGTGGCAACCTTCCCGTAACATTTAGTGTTTGTTTCATTCCAATCGGTCCCCAAACAATGAAGTTATTTGAAATAATACGCGATATTCTAGAAACGCGCTTTGGTTGATTTAGCTAAAACGTTTGTTGACTGTTTTACTTAAAACGATGACCGCAAGTGTATATGAACACAAGGAACACATCTATACATATAATAAAATCATAAACGAGCTGTGTCTGTACAATGAATATTTTTTTCAAAAAAATCAACCATACAGATTGTACCTATGTTACCGGAGCCAAAAATATAGTTTTTAGAAATATTAGCTCTGTTTTTCTGTTTGACTGTGCGTTTGTGCACGCTAATCTCAGAAAAGGCTGAACCGATTTGAATGCTGTTTTTACTGTTGCATTATGGCAAGCTTCCTCTAACATTTGGTGTTTGTTTCATCTATCTATCATTTATTATTCATTCTTATTTAAATCAGTGAAAATAATTTTATGTATAATTTCGCTCTTACCGAATGCCCACGCGGACGGAGTCGCGGGCACAGCTATAAAATATATAATTTTAACCTTTAACTATTTATTTAATTTGACCTTTAAGTAATGACAGTAGTTTAGTATTAATAATTAGTATCAGAAGAAAAACAAGGTAGTAGGAATGAGACACACACTTCATTATCATTAGCCCGTGCACATGAAGGTTAAAAAGGACTTCCTTAAAAGGGAATGTTTTGCCATAATCTCTACGCTTGGCAGGTGTCTTGGAGTTCGCAGTAGATTTCAACTGAGTAACAGGAGAACGCTGCTGCCCATTATCCTGGTAGATAATGCTGGTTAGTTGATTCCCTTAGCTAATTAAGGGACCGACTAATTAAGGGCATCTGAAACCAAATTCGTCGATGTTTGTTTTTTGTT
>WUAW01008768.1:18521-30065 GCA_017165845.1 Thaumetopoea pityocampa
GTTCTTAATTGCGTTCCCACGAAAAGGAAAGAAAGGAAAGAGGTTGAGGTAGGGAAGGTGTATTGAGCAAGCAATATGGACTTTGGAAAAAAGGACTATAGGATATAGGATACTACTATCTCGGAAGGAGTAGGAAGAGACAGTAGTAGCTCGGGGGGCCGGGGTCGCTTACCCGTATACTTGGTCTATTTACCGGACAGGCAAAAAGACCAAGTACTCCCTGAACATCAATATACCTACAACAAATTTCGGTTAAGAGTTTAACCTAAAGTTAAGTGGACAACGGACTCTCTTTCTTGTGATACCTTCACATACCGGTAACTTTTATGACCGGTCGCTTACGGTCCAAGGTCCAAGCCGTTCGCTTACGGAACGAATTACAAGCGCCAATACGACTTGCTGCGTCGCTGCCAGTCTTTAAAGATAAAGTGAAACAATTTAGTTTAGATTAACTGCTTTCGTAAATACATTGTGTGAATATTTGTGTGTGCGTGCGCATGTACGTGCGTGTGTGTGTGCGTAAAGTATGTTATTTTTAATGGGTATATTATATTATACATACCTAGTTTGACATATGACCAACAAAGTACCATATCTTATGGTAAATTATTTAATTCATTATTTTATTAAATACTCTATGATATCAATACTCTCCATCCAATGGTTGTCTGGAAGAGATCGCTTTCAGCGATAAGGCCGCCCTTTGTAACACTTTTCGAACTTGTTTGTTCTTCTGTAGTTGTTTTTGATGTGTCAATAAAGAGTTATCTATTTTTTTAATCTTTTTATATCATATTAAATCAGACGACGATTACACCTATAGCCGTTTTTTGGAATTTTTGTAAGACTTTTACATACTTATACATACACTCAGGCCGTTGTTCCATAAGGGTAGGCGAGACTATAGTACATACTAAATACATACAGTCATACTTCTTTCCCGTTGAGGTAGGCAGAGACTACTTTCAACCTGCTACGATCGTTTAATGTAGCAAAGTGGCTATATTTCGCCCCCGCGGGCAACGAGACGTGTCAGGTGGTGAATCACGACGCCGCCATTTTATAAGGCTCAAAAGTGTTAAAGTTCCTCATTGCGTTCCCACGGCTTGGTGGTGAGGGATGGAAGGAGAATGAGGTAGGAAAGGTGTATTAAGCAAGGAATATAGAATTTAGGAAAAGAACTATAGGATATAGGATGCTATTATCTCGGAACGAGTAAGAATAGACAGTAGTAGCTCGGGGGGCCGGGGTCGCTTACCCGTACACTTAATTCTATTTACCGGACAGGCTAAAAGACTAAGTACTCCCTGACCTTTTAAGACTTTTTTTTGAATAATTTCTATTGTCAGAAATATCAATCGGATGGATGCCGAATATATACGAAGCTCATCCCCACTCAGGTCATCAGATGGATGCCGGATATACCCGGCACCTGTACCCAGAGGGTTATTAATTAAGTCGGCCCATATTACTCTCATCATCAGCTCCACTAGTCCACTGTTGGATACAGCCTCCTACTTGGGGGAGGGGGGGGTTGTCATAATTTCCACACTTGGCAGGTGTATTGGAGACCGCAGTAGATTTTAGTTGAATACCAGGATAACGCTGCTGCCTATTATCCAGGTACACCCCTTAGCATCTCACAGCATCCTTGAGTACAGATGTAGTGTCCATGTATATCATACCAGTGCCACACATCACTGTACCATTGTACTTGTACCATTTAATTCTAAATAAATAATTCAATAAAATCCTATTCTCGGTTAGAGATTTTTTTCCAATTAATCTTACACTGTTATCAACCACTTAACTTGTCCGCTCAAGTTAGTTCGAGCGCACTGAACAGGCCAAACTGCACACTCGAGATAATTCGAGCGGCATTGTATTTTATGTTGCTATGATTTTTCACATTCGAATATAATCGAGAATTGAAACTGTGTGAAAGATAATAAAAAAGATCGTTTTATTGATATTTATCTTTTACACGGGATTGTAAGCTATAACACTTATTTATTCAAGAATAGAATATAGCCTTTTTCTATGGAACAGAAGCGCATTATGTCAGAATTGTCCACCAAAAGTTGAATCGGGAGCGTTAACCAATGGAAACTTTTGAGGATGTGGATTTGGTTGGACATTGCTTGTCTCCTTTTTTATATAAAAAAATGTATAACCGTTTTTTTTTTCAAAAAATCTGTGTGTTAAGAGGTTAAAACATCTATTACAGTGAATTAACATAAAATTCTGATTTGTTCAGTGCTAAACTTTGTAATGATTCACATAGTATTTTTATCTAGTATGAAGCCAACTCATGTCAGTTTAATGCCTAATTAATTTGGGATAACTTACTAACAAATGTGTACTTACCAAACATTTAATAAATATGATGACCAAGGTAGTTTGGCTTCATAATCCATAGTCAATGTCTACCTACCTGACAATTTTTATTAAATTTTCTTTTGGAGAAAATTTAACGAAAGTTGTTTGTAATTGTGTTGTTCCAATTTTGAGGCGCAATCTCTGAAGTTCAACCAATATATGTATTTAAAAAAGAATTGCAGTTTTTTTATCATTAGGAACAAGAGCTTTGCCTCAAAATTGAGACACATGTTTTTATTAATGTGGATGGTTATATTCAAAGTGTCAATCAATTTCATATTATGTGATAACACCCTAACGAGAGGGATCTTGACTAATCTCATATACGTTCTAACTATTTGGACGGATATATTTAATGGGAAGACTTATTAAGGTGAAAATATAAAGGGTTTAATTATTTAAAAATTAAAATAAAAACTTAGCAAATATGCATAATACAACTATTAAATACAGTATACTATTGAGGGCCTTACAACAAAAGTGGGGCAAGATCCAAATTTTAGCCCTTACTCTTTTTAACTTTAAAAAATTGTAGTTATACTAAAACTTATTTATTTACCTTAAAATCTTTAGTAAAATATGTAAATATGCATATATTATATTACAACATGTAACTGTAAGACGTAAGTGTAACAATTAATTTTTAGACACACGTTTTATTTGAATACCCAAAAGATTTGAAATTTGGACTTGCCTCCTTTTTGCTACAAGGCCCTCAATTATTAATATGTAATCACCCACCAATTTGGCACCTTAATAAAGAGGGAATGTTGAGAATAAAAAAAATAGGTTCTATAATTTTTTTAAATAACAACACACTTTTTTATACACATTTATTATACGAGTACAAATATTAACTAAAGATTACAAAATTAACACATTGTTTTTAATATAAATAATTAAGTAGCTGGCAATATCACTAAAATAGTTTTAAAACTAACAATACTGATTTTAAAATGAGAAATAAGAATATAAATCACATTTATTATCTATTCGTAACATTAAAAGGTATGGCATATATTTGGAAGCTCCAAGGTCAACCTGTTTTACAATTTAAAAGAGTATCAATACAAAATCACAGTTGCCTAATCAAAGCGTTAAGTTTTAAAAGCTGATGTCACTACCTTAAACTATAACTGAAATAGGAAATGACAATAAGCATAAGTCTTTATCTTAAAACTAAATGGCGATAGCTCATGTGCCATGGCACAATGAGCTTATCGCCTAAATAAATAAATGTGATTATATAGTGTTCCTGTTAAATATTTAAGTATAATGTTCGTTCAGTGCAATGAACTTTAATCTAATGGTGATGTCCAACTATGGTATGTTGTGCTACATACATCTATGTAACCTACGCCTACGATGACCAGACAAGAGTCTAATGGCAGAAATAATTTTTATTCAAAATCTTCACAGTTCACTTAAAATATTACTAATAAAGATTAATAATAAATTCTAAATTACCAATTTGCTGAAAAATATGCTTTATTGCAGACAATTTGAAGTTCATTGAGACTTGGATTTAAATTTTGGCCACAAATAATGTTTTGTTTATATGGCCACAAATAACATTAACCAATTGCTCTAGCCACTGTAACTTCCCACTGTAAATAATTTATAGAAACTAAAGTTATAAGGGTTGCCATATTTTCTAAGACATAGTGACATGCAATATTACCAAATTGGTCAAACGCCATAAATCAAGAAGTAAAGTGAAGTGACATACAATATTTAAACAAAACATAAAAAACCTAAAATTAACCTGCCTTTCTTAGTTTATTATTCAATTAAATGACATATTTAATACAGTGGTAATTATTAGAAAAAACTGCTCTTAATAAAATCACTCAAACTTTTTAAATAATCAAAAATAAAATTCAAAGGGTTAAAGCACTCCCAAAGAAAATTTCAGTGTGGTATATTCATTAAGTGATCCCCATTCCTGTCTGGTCTAGATTATAACTAACATTAAACTCAATGTGTTTAGTCTACAGCCTTCACCAAATAGAAAGCTATTATTGGAAATAACCCTTTGCATTCTGGGTCATTTTCGCACGGGCAACCAGCATTTCGAGAAAATCGAAAATGCAATCCACTTCATAGGTTGCACACTAATTTCAGATAAGAGAACTACTTCAATTGTTAAAGATTGTTATTTTCGTAAAATTGTACAGGAGGAGCTTAGAAATTTTGCTGCGCATTGAATTTCCACATCAAAGGAAGTGGTTAGCAAGAGTAACCTCTGGTGTCCAAAGAGTTTAAACTGTAGATGTCACAGTTTTTTTACATTCAGTACATTTCAAAATGAGAGCCAGTGTACTTATGTAATAAGTCATAATTGGATTTTGTACTTGTAGTAAATTATGCAGTCCTCCAAACACAGATCTAAATTTTAGTGTGAATATGTCATGATTGTTTAATAGAAATGTTAAAATGGTTATGTAAAAACTACAACTGAAATAACAAAAATTGGCATAATCTAATCAGTAGCTGGCTTTCTGATGAATGAAGTAAGAGCTGATATCTCACTACTTGTCCTTTTGCTTGACAAAGGGCTAAACTCAATTTCCTCGCTGAGGTTTTGTGTGTCAGAGGTATTTTCCATAACAGGCCAACGTTTATGACTCGGTGCATACAGAACAAGCAGAGCAAAGATATAAATATTCCACATTCCATATACTCCAGTGAAAAATGCTGAAGTATACTCCAGTTCAATGTTTTCATCCCATTTCCATTGCCCTTCAGCAACTTGTCCAAGTATGAAACCTATCACGGTTAATGCAGCACAAAGCAATGTAGCCAACATCAAAAATTTGAAACGATATATTATCCCTTCATAATGCAAACGACGAACTGAACACATTGTTGGCAAAGATTGACGTTTATGTGATATATTTATGAAAACTTGCCACACCATGTAACATAGAAAGAGGAAATATACACACGTAGATATCCCCGCTAGAATTATGAATGTCAATGCTAAATTTGTGCCAATATCTGTTACCCAAATTGAATAAAATGGGTTACGAAGTTGAACACCACGCTCGCACATATCAAAAATGAATAAAGAAATACAGCCTATAGCAACAGCACTTAAATGCCGCCAATATTGTTTTAATGAGCTTTGAGTTGAAGCATCTTTTATCAACATGTGTTCCCCAGCAAACACAAGCCAAAAGGAGAATAACATTGCATAAAATAAACCTTGACGAATATCACCTAATAATAACATAAATGGCAAGTCAAAATATAATGTTAAGTATTCGAGTGGCATGTTCAAAAGGCAGAGAGTTAATCCTAAGCATAATAACATCTTTTCTAACAAAACAGGCTTCCGTTGGAGCATGTGAATTCTTCTCCAAAACCAAACAAGTATAGCTATGATGCAAGGAAAAAATACAGTCTTTAAAGAAACCCATACTTTAGTAAATCCACCATTCTGGTTGATCACTATCAACCACATGTCCTGTATGTGACCAATATACATATTCATAGTGGGAGAATCAACAGGCAACCTTATGTTTAGTAGATAGAAGTCATGATATAAAGATCCCAGTTCAAATAAAGGAACTGCTGAACAGTTGTAAAGGTAATCCTCGGCTTTGGTGTCACTATCACAGTCCAAATGACGTTTCTCAATTGACTGTGTGTACAGCTGCCATTCGTCTTCAGGATCCCCTTTGTTTCGATAAGCGAGCCGAGCGTCAATGGTAACGGTACTTCGAGGTTGCACTTCGAATTGAGAATGATATTTAATATCTACCTGTAGCACTCCAATCAGATTTTGTTGCCATCTAGAATAGTCTAGAGTCCTACTTTCGCGTGGTTGTGGCATTTGAAACGCGAATACAATATCACTTTCCGACAAATCTGTGTGGGTGTCCCTGAGATCAATACGTTTGCAAGCGCCTTTCCCACGGTTGTAGAACCACTTCGTTGTGTCATTTTTTACTCTATTTGTATCCCTGCAGACCGTTGCAAGAATGTTTTGAGCATTTGCAGGCATGGGCGCGACCAATCCGCCGATGAGAAAACAAGTTATTTGGCACAACAAAAGAAACGACACTAACACTGCGAGTTTCCTACCGCTGAGATTCTCGATTATAGTTCCCGTCATTTTAAAGTCGTTCAATTTTCACATTGAAATAAAACTCGACACTGTAACACTAATAAAATCGACCGGTAACGAAACCCATTGTTCTTGTTTTCTTTTCCGACGCAACGTATTTGACATGCGCAGTAGACGATGTTGCCAGCTAACACAGTAACTAAATAACGACAGTAACGTAACGTTTAATAACAAGTTATTTTAACAAACCAAATAACATAAATAAGAGAAAACTGTATTAAAATAGCTTAAAATATAAAAATGCTAAGACATATAATTACATCAATAAGAAATACAAATCTACTTAAACGACGACTACAATAAACAAATTCTTTAATAGATACATTATTCATTTGAATCATTTATCAACATAAACTCCTAGTATCAACAAAAACGATTATGCTAATTTAAGTATCGATTATGTCCACATTCAATTATGATGTCGCTACTAATTTACTAATTCGTATTCGCTTTGCCCAATCCATTTCCCGTGGTCCTTTATAAAAATCATTATATTTTGTTATTTTTGTTTCTTATTTTATTTAAAATCCCATTGAGATCCTTTTACATAATGTAGTATCATTAGTATTACCGCTACCTGATCCGAGTAAACCAGAGCAGCATGAAGCTTGTTGTCCACTTGGTAAGGTATACGAACTGCTTCGGAACCTTCTGGAATTATTTTACACTTTTTGCTTTATATTCATGATCAAATTACAAGGTTTTGTAGCAGATCGTTTAAATCGGTGTGGCTTAAAATTAATGATAATTATTTGCGGTATTGTCCTATTATTTTGCTCGAAGAATAATATTGTACATATGTACCTATACTTTTGGTGCTTTTGTTTTATAGCTTTTATAAAAATCATTAAATCTTTTGGGTGCCTGCAAGTAGTTTACCATAATATGTTAGTAAATCTGTGGTAATGGTAACATACACAGAATAAAATTATTAATAAACCTACCCTATACGCTTTATATACTCGTCAGCATGAAAACGAACCATATTTGCATTTTTTTTAATTTATTTTAAAAAGTAGATGTATACTAATTAAATATATGAATCAAGCGCATATTTACTTAGTTCAATGTAAATATTTCATTAGCATTTTATTTATTAAAAAAATGGAATAACGTAAGCGCTAAGGTATATTTTATTCGACAACTTTTTTATCAATAATATTTTTTACATTTTCGTAGTACCAATCTCAGACTTAGCAGCTGAAAGCCCACTAACATGTCCTTACTATTGCGGTCTTTTCATAATGGCCAAGATGGAATGCTAAATACGCTTTCCAGAATCATAGTCATTCTTATCATATATCACTAGTGTTCTCATTTAATATCTATTTAACTTTGCTTTAAATTTATAAATTTGCAAATTCATCGGGCTGTAATTGCTAAATGAAAGAATACATTCATACACTCACGCCGGTATCCCATAAGGGTAGGCAGAGACCACAGTTTGCCATATACTACGATCTGAATGAAAGAAATTTAGTGAAAAATATGTAATTACTTTGTCTTGATGAAGTTTGAAGAAAACGATGAATTGTTTATGAAATTTATATAAATGAATTGGTTTATATATAATAAAAGAAATCTTGCGCTTGATTTATATATTTGTTTAAATAGTGTTTGGTGAAAGATACTAATTGTATTTTACTATTCCTGTTTCCTAACTGCACTCAAAAACAAATTCCCTGATTTTTTAAATGTTGCGTTCTGTTTGTTTATGTTTGATATGTTCTGATTTGTTTGTTGTTTTCTTTTTTCTTTTCCTTACTACCAATGCACGCTCCTCCGTTTTTTAACACTTTGGTGTTATTTTTTATGCCCTCTACATGTTACCAAATGGTTTTCTTAACACCTATCCCATCCTGTCCCAATTGTGACGATCCCACGCACCGGACGCCGCCCGCATGCAGCCAAGGGACGCACCAACATCGAACTTCGAGAGCAATTCATTCTGGCTGATGGAGTATCACAGAGTATGGCAGCGTTCAGACCGCGTACGCCCCGCTCTAACACAGACACACCTCCGTCCACTGGACCCATCACAAAGGTAAGTGCTCAAACCGCTAGTTTTTACAAATTTAGTTTTTTCTCCAGCAGGATAGAATTTAGTTATAATTTCGCACAAATAAAAAAACGCACAGTAGTTGTTGAAGGGAACCATCGGTTTGGGACTATTATTTTCTTTTTTGCTTTGTTTTTGATTTGCACTTTGTATATGGATTTATATGTATCCATATGCAAGGTTCATTGTCGTGAGTGCAGCATGTGTTGAGCTCGTAGAGTTTGGTCTTATTGCATTAGTGTTCAAGCTATGCATTGATGCACAGGCCCGTGTAGAGTTTTGGTGTTGTTTGTTAGTGTAATTCAATGGATCCACTGCATTGGAGAGGTGGCACGTCTGCGCCTATGGACTTTATGGTAATGTATTTCGATTCACCCATCCCGCTAGTCCCCAATCATATCCGCATTGGCAATATTCAATCGCGTTCGACTAAACATGTGGACTAATAGGTATGTCGTCTCGGTTTATCTTAAAAAACAAAAACGCGTTTCGGCTTAAAAAGATTGGCACTATGAAGACAAAATCAAGGTTTTTCGTTTTTCGACGATTCTTTTCTTCCTAATTATAAGTGTCCCGATTTTGTATTGGTACGTTTAGCTGAGGAGTTTATGGAGCAGCTGAGGCCTATATTTGAAGCTTTGCGGCAACGGGAGGAGCTCCCGTGCTCATATCCTCTACACGTCGGTTCAACACATGGCACTAAGCAGGCGTTTATATACGGGCATTCAAGATCACAAGGTTCTACAACCCCGGGGGCTCATCACTATTCTCATCACCATGGATACCAGCCTTCTCCAGGATACAACTGGGTAATGCTATGTAGGCTGACTGAAAGCATCGCGATCGATCGCACTCTCCATTCATTAGAGGTTTAACTTATATTATTATTTATATTTTTATTTTGTTGTTTGTCTTTTTGTGTGTGTTGATATATTAGAATATCATACAAATCCATCAACAAGGCATGTTATAGTAATTTTTCTGATCGTTTTTCGTTACTACATTTACTTTATTCATTTGCTTACGAACATGAAGTTTAAATTTTAGATTTTTTTTTTCTATTAGCATCAATAATAGTTTCCAATAATTATAGACGAATTATTATACATAGGTTAAGGAACGCACAATTCGTTCGATGCCCATGTCTGGGTCTGGAGTGGCAGGGAGAGCGTCAAGGTCATCGCTGAGCGCGGGAACGCCTGACTCCCTTAGTGACAACGAAGCTGCCAGCGGACTCGGAGCGAGATACAGAAAACCTAGTGTGCCGAGGTACCGAACTTAATTATACTCATCTCTCATAATCCCTCAAATAAATTTATCAAAACATCTTTATTTAAAACACTGTAATTATGTCTGTTTCTTAGATGACCTTTTTTTTATTTAAATAATTATAGGAAATTGAGTTTAAAATATTTCTCGATTTTTTACATTGAATCAATATTTTACTATAGATCTACACTAACGCCCGGAGGATCACGACCAGGATCAAGGCCAGGCTCCAGAGCAGGGTCAAAACCACCATCGAGACATGGATCAAATCTCTCTCTAGATAGCACAGGTTAACATTGTTTATTATATCTATAAATTTCAGGTTTAGCGATAATAAAAATGGCCGTACCAAAATTTTATTTATTCAAATAGTTTCACACCATTTATGTTCTGTAACCACCTAAGATTTTTGTGATATCTATTGTCGCATGTTATAATTTCTCCCTTTTTCTGCGCAAGTATAATCGTTTAACAATATTTCTACAATGAAACAGATGATGTTTCCACACCATCGCGCATACCGATGCGTAAAGTGACCAACACGAGAGCATCAATAGCGCGCGCAGCGGCTACTGCAAGCAAACTTGGTATCGCCACCCCGAACGGTGGCTCACGGCCTCGTACACCCACTGGTTTCTTGACACCGGCTAGCGGCAGGTAAATTATATACAAAGATATTATAACATACATCAATATGCGATATGTAAATCAAAAGTTGACTATCTCTTTGACTTTGACATGCTTATGACTAAAAGATATGGAACGTAGATTATTGTTTGTATCTGATAAATTACTTTCGCTATTATGATAATAAATTAGAAATAAGGACGTTGCCATTAAAATTCAACAATAATATATACCTTTTAATTTAATATTGAAGAAACGAATATTTAGTTTAGGTAAATCTAAACATTTTCGTATATATATATATATATATATATATATTTTTTTTTTTTTTTCTAATAATGCTATAAACGTGTTATTGGATCAATGAACACATTCATTTCTTCATCATCCGTAAACAGCAATCCATACTCGAATATGTTAACGGTACTCTATACCAATATGTTAAAGATACTTAGTACCGATATGTTAACGATACTCAGTACCGTTATGTTAATTAATACTCAGTACCGATATGTTAACGATATTCAGTGTTGATATGCGCACGGGCAGGTTTCCGACCGGCGCGATGTACCGCACCTCCAGTATACCGACACTGACACCGGTGCCGGCGCTAGTGAGGTACAACCACTGATTGACAGTTTGCCTTTGAGTTTGATTTGGAGTTTATCAAATTTTGCGGACGGAATTTGATTAAAGTTAAACATAAAATAACCTGAATCCGGTGAAATTATTAGTGTTGGATTATACTTTTTGTTTACTTCAGAAATATGTATTTACTTAATTCNATTAATACTCAGTACCGATATGTTAACGATATTCAGTGTTGATATGCGCACGGGCAGGTTTCCGACCGGCGTGATGTACCGCACCTCCAGTATACCGACACTGACACCGGTGCCGGCGCTAGTGAGGTACAACCACTGATTGACAGTTTGCCTTTGAGTTTGATTTGGAGTTTATCAAATTTTGCGGACGGAATTTGATTAAAGTTAAACATAAAATAACCTGAATCCGGTGAAATTATTAGTGTTGGATTATACTTTTTGTTTACTTCAGAAATATGTATTTACTTAATTCA
>WUAW01008769.1:16097-26584 GCA_017165845.1 Thaumetopoea pityocampa
GCTATGGACCGGTCGCGCTGGAATTCGATTGGAGAGGTCTATGTTCAGCAGTGGACAGCTACGGGCTGAAAATATGATGATGATGATTCAATATCACCAATAAAATAACAAAGATTATAGAGATTATTATTTCTAAATAAACTATTACAGAAGTAAAACAGTAAAATTGCTACACGAGATAAATAGTGCTTTCTCATAATATATACTCTACATACTATATTATACATACGATTACTGATTAGCACAGCGGTAGAGAGCCTTGCTTTCTGTACGAAATAGTCCTGGGTTCGAATCCCGATAGAAACAAACTTCGTGTGATGAGCACTCAAATATTTGTACCTAAGTCATGGACGTATTTATCATTATAAGTATGTATATCAATGTCTAGTACCCAAGATACAGGGGATCCTAGTTCAGTGTGTGTGGGGACTAGATCAGTGTGTGTGAGTATCCAGAATATTATTAGTATAATTATATTAGTAATACTAAATAGATATTTATTATTATAAGTTATAACAGTGTCCTTCAGAACAGCAGATGGTTGGACAGCCGGTGTGGCCTCTCTGTCTACGCTACAATGCTGGAAGGTGCTCTCTTGAATTAAATCAGTATCATTTTCATGCAATCTGTACTTTAAGAAATGGTGCTCCGAGAGAAAAAATATTTAAATTGTTAAATATTAATATATTCTTTCAGTATTCGCTCGACAACAATGCGGGCTAATGCATATTTAATGCACACTGTATCATTAACCTAAGGATACATTCAAGTGCCCAAAGACGAGATGAGTCTGAGCGCAAACCGATTCAATAAATATGTAATCTTTCAAGTTTGCCATAGGATAAATGATTCCTGTGGAAAAAAAGTGCCATCTATTGTCAAGTAGCTAATATATTGATTTTAGTTACTCAACAATAGATGGCGCTCTATGATATTGTTCATATAGATTCATGTCATTATTGTAATGAACACGTAGTGGTATTTGTTGTTGAGTAGCAAATAAATTGATTTTATTTACTCAACAACAGATGGCGCTCTATGACATTGAGGACATTTTTTACTAACCGTACCCAGTGGCCGAGCTATGTTTTTGTGTCATATATTTTAAAATTAGTGATGATTTGTTAGTAGTTAAATAATATCTTGAAAGTTATTTTCGTCCAATATCTCGTCAACGGCTTTTAACGACGATATATAAGACGAGATATCTCGTTACCGTCCTGTAATAAGGAACAAGGAAAGACGAGACATCTCGTCACCTAGTACTTTCCGACCTCATCTCGGACTCCTACAATTTCCGTGACGTCTAGTGTCGTTCAGACTCCAGTTGGAACTTAAATATAGATGTACATCCCAAAATATGAAGGAGATAATCTGTGGATATTAGAATGGTTACCCATCTAACATACGGCCGTAGTAAGTGTCACTTAACCCATTCTCTGGTGGCCGCGTGAGAATGTGTTGATAGTTATTGCCTTGCCGTAGAAATGGGATTTTACGGAAGTCCATTTACTAAATAACAAACTGTTCCGCGCAAACGCGTGACTGGCTACTGAGATAATTTACCACATGACTAACAATGTGATTGGTTTTTTGAAGTTGGCGCCATATCACGCGGTGGCGCATCATCGGCAAGAGTTAATCCAGATATAAAATGCCAACTACACACTACATGACGAGCTACTGAAATTCATTACAGTATACCAAACATATCTTCAAAATTAGTTCAACAATATCATTTCATATGTTTTATTCCCACAGTTGTCTGTGTTTTACGACATTCTCAAGACAAATTACGAAAATATACGTTGTGAGCACAAGGTTACACGTTTATTATCGTCTAGTGAAGCAACCACATCAGTACTTATAGGCTTCATGAGAGAGCTCAAGGACACTCGGAGAGCAATGGACAAAATATCTCGGAGTTACAAACTTAGAGAGTTGCTAAGCCAAAGTGATAATCGGTACAAAGTTCGCAGAAACGAAGAATGTTGGGCGCCATAAATTGGAAAACCGGAAACAATGTTATGGATCCTTAGTTCCCAAAGTGATCCAGATGGCCCTCAGGGGTCTACGGGAGACTCAACGGGGGTCTACGTCGGCGTACGCAAATTTCCATAGTTAGATCTAATCTTCACGTTTTTGTCGAGTTTTGGGAATATGGTAGAAATGCAGCTGCAGGGGGTCCACCGGAACCAACAAAATTTTGAAAGTGGTCTTTGAGAAAAGAAGTCTGGGAACCTCTGATGTAGGTTATAGTTTTGGGCACGATGATCATTAAAGAAGGCTTATGATCGACAGTGGACACGGCTCGGCTGATATAATGATAATGATAAAAACTACATACATACATGCAATCATACCGGTATCCCATAAGGGTAGGCAGAGACAACAGTTTGCCACATACAACAATCCTACCACATTTCTCTCACCTCATCCGCATTCAGACATTTTTCATATTTTCGTCGATTAAGGGTGCTACAAACTTGAACTTTTTGAAACATGTTAAAACTATAAAGTAAATTAACATTAAAAAAGCATCACTCCATTTCTTCACGTGGATGGTCTGAGAACCAGCTAAGGGATTTACCAGGATAATGGGCAGCAGCATTATCCTCTTATCCAATTAAAATTTACTGTTATTTCCAAAACGCCTGCTAAGTGTGAAGATTATAGAAAGAAAGAAATAAAAATATTTACTTTTCTCTCACAAATATACGAATAAGCAATTAAACAAAAGTACGTTAATTATACATATTAAAGTAAGTATATATGAATAAGCAAGTACACAAGAAAAGACACAACACTGTGTGAGACAGAAATTGGTACCTGTCTCAACTGGTGCTGCATCTAAGAAACAGCTGATATTCTGACAGAGCCAGGGAGAGGTCACGACATACAACCGACATATATACATACATAAACATACGCATACAAATACACACATATACACGTTCACATTTACACACATTCAAGTATACGTACACTCACACATACATAGAATTATCCCCATATAGACAAAACCTCTGCCCCGAAAGCTATATAAAATTATTAAAAAATAAATAAAAAAGAAATCGAGAAAGACAACATTATAAATATTTATAATAATGAAATATTATTAATAATGAAATATTAATTTTTATTAATTATTTAAATTAAAAAAATATATTAATAAACATTGCAAATCCCTCCTTTTTAAGGAGAAGGCCTATGCTCAGCAGTGGACTTCCAAGAGCTAATGATGATAATGAAATTAACACGTGTTATGATGATGATGACATAAACAAATGTGCGTGCGTGATGAGGGGTCGGTGTAAGTTGAAGTATGACGCGGTGACAAGGATCGAGCAAGGAATGCTCCAATGGTTTGGTCATATAGAGAGGATGAGATTCGATTGACGAAACGGATATACCGGGCGAATGTGAGTGGAAGTATTATATCAGAAAAGGGCATCCAGGAAAATCTTACTCAATCAAATGAACAACTTGTTTCAAAAAGGTCAAGTTTGTAACACGCTTTATCGGCGAATGTGTATGAAAAAAAGTATCGATGTGGATAAGGCAAGAGAGATGTGTCAGGATCGTAGTATGTGGCGAACTCTAGCCTCTGCCTATCCTTATGATACTGGTATATATTCATTTCATCATCATCATCTTTATCATATTATCGGCGACTAATTGGTATAGTACCAATGACCCTGCTTCTGTGCTAATGAGTCCTGTCTTCGAAACTTGGCAGGGACAAACTGTGTGATGAGCATAAATATTTATCTATTTATATATTGTACTAGCCTTCGCCCGCGGCTCTGACCGCGTGAATGTCGGTTTTCCGCGAAATCGGAAGTCCCGAAACAATCATATACATTTATATAAAAAGTCTTAGAACCACTTTTACTTGAGCTCTTGCACCTTGACGGTGACTACTAAAACAAGGATCAAGCTGTATCTTCAATTCTACTGGACTGATTTTGATGAAACATGCCGCAGGATTTAAGTTGTAATAGTATCTTTAAGACTAATAGTTTGACCAATATCTAATAGCTGGTTTTTGCATGAAACTTGAACAAATATCGATGGATTTGGTTTCAGAAGCCGTTAATTAGTCGATCTGAGAAGTTTTTTTAAACATTTGATTTCTTTGATTTACAAAATTTGACATTTAATAATTTTATAATAGTATAGATTTATCTATGAAAGTATGTATATATTTATCGAGTACGCAAGATACGGGGAATCCTAGGTTGGGATCGATGTATGTGAAAGTGTCTAGAATATTATCATTATTATCTTGCTTATGTTACTTTGAGAAAGAAAACTCAGTGTTGTTTCAGTACCTTAGCTATCTGACCCGAGTCTAAGAACAAATGGAACTGGCTAATGAGTACCGCTAGGAGCCAATTATCCGGCGAACCTTGGTGCCCGTGTGCACAGACACTGTTAAAGTATTATTTGCTTAGTGAAACAATATGAAATTACTATTAATAAAAAGTCACAGCAAAATTATTTTTACTCGAACGTAAAACCAACACCGAAGAAATACTGAATGCATCTTTTTTACCCGACTGCGCCGGAAGGAAGTTATGTTTTTTTGTATGTATGTATTTCTTTGCTACGCTCTGTAGCCTAAACGGCTCTATGGATTTTAGCTTGAGAGGTGTCGTCAGATTCGTCTTAACTGTGAGAGTGACACTGGGTATATTAAAATTATAAAAAATTTACATTTTCACGCAGTCGGTTTTTTTTTAATTTCAATAATTAAGCTAGTTTTATTATATAGGTATATAATATGTATATATTATAGTATTTTTATTTTATTACTAGCTTTTGCCCATGGTTCCGCCTGCGTGAATGTCAGTTTTCTCTTACATCGAAAATAGCAAAACAAACATAGATTTATGTAAAGAGCCATTGAACCACTTATTTGAGCTCTCATACCACAAAAACAGGGATCAAGCTATATCTTAAATTCTATTAGACCGATTTTGATGAAACATGCCGTAGTCCTTAAGTCAGAATAGTACCTTTAATGCAATACTAGTAATATGTAGTAATTGCACCAATGTAATTGTAGTAATTGTTGTAATGTGTAGTAATTGCACCACTATATCTTGTTAGGAATCCTATTCATGCAAGGTTCGGTTTCTTTCTATTCTATTCTATATTCTCAATAAACTTTATCGTCTTCATAATAACAGCATTCGTTCCATATTTAGTTAAAATTTATTGGTTATAATTTTAGTTAAATTTTAATTTTAGTTATTATTTTAGTAAAATTTTAATTTTAGTTATAATTTTAATTATAATTTTAGTCGGTAAAAAATAGCAATTTTTGCCTTTTTTAGTTTTAAATAAATAAATTATGGGTCTTAAAATGAACATGGACAAAACGAAGGTCATGTTCAATGTCCATGTTGCATCCACCGTACTGACTGTCGGAAACTTTACTCTTTAAGTTGTTGACGAATATATATACCTGGGACAGGTAGTCCGATTAGATAAGTCCAATTTTGAGAGAGAGGTAAATAGACGGATCCAACTCGGCTGGGCAGCGTTCGGTAAATTACAAAACGCCTTCTCGTCCAAAATCCCTCAGTGCCTGAAAATTAAGGTGTACAACCAATGTGTGTTACCAGTGATGACTTACGGCTCTGAGACGTGGTGCTTCACAAAAGGACTTTTTCAAAGGCTCCATGTCGCGCAGCAAGCTATGGAGAGGGTTATGCTCGGTATTTCTCTACGAGATCGAGTCACAAATGAGAAAATCCGTAGAAGAACCAAAGTCGCCGACATAGCCCGTAGGATAAGCAAGCTGAAGGGGCAATGGGCAGGCTACATAGCGCGGAGATCGGATGGCCGATGGGGCAAAAAAGTCCTTGAATGGAGACCACGTACTAGCAAGCGCAGTGTGGGTGGCCACCTACGAGATGGACCGACGACTTGGTGAGGATCGCTGGATCTCGCTGGATGCAGGTGGCTATGGACCGGTCACGCTGGAATTCGATTGGAGAGGCCTATGTTCAGCAGTGGACAACTACGGGCTGAAATGATGATGATGAAATAAATTATAGGATTTTCATCACAATAGTGCAAGCTTTAAAATTTAGAACACGTCAATTTTGTTACTGCATTATTTCGTAAAATTACTAACTTTTCTTATGCAATTAAAAAGCGAAATTCAGGGGTCTACCCGCATTACGATTTCCGGTTCGGGGTTGCCACTCCAACACTTTGAAACTTTAACGTCCTTCGGTTTTGCGAGCTATTTACCCCGGCCACTACCACTTTAGCTTTGCAATCCTTTGAGCTACATCGATGACTCTAGTCCTCCTGCGTTCTTAAACCATTACGGATTCAGTCTCGCAGGGAAATTCCGAGCGTAGATCTTTCTATTACTCGCTGCGTGATCTTGAGCTTTCTTATGAGGCAATACGCACTGATTCAATACCTTAGTCTTAAGGCATTGCGATATTATTGACGAGAAGATGTCATACAATTTCCTGACTGTTGTCCAGCCGAGTTGGATTCGGTGACTGATCTCTTTCTCGAAGTTGGATTTACATAGCTGGACGACGTGTTTCGTGTATACATGCGAGTACTCCATCAAAACTTCGAGAATAGAGCCCTCTAGGACTATTGCGTGGAGCGGAACAAGAGTATTAGATATAAGTTTGGATTTTTTCATATTCTTTCTTAAGCCATTGAGGTCTTGGAGCATTATGCTCAATTCTTACAGACTTGATTCTTGATGATATAGTTATCATCAGCAAATCACAAGAGGATATGTGGGCTAGTAGGGAACGCTCAGTTCAGTGGTTGAGCCGTCAACAAACTACAAATAGATAGATAGGCGCACTTTTATATTTATTTACGGTATATCGGTACATTTGCGTTAAGAGGTTCCGTTTTAGCCTGTCACCATTTGCTGAAAAAATACTACACACATTTTAACATTTTTTTCTTCTTTACAATATATAGTAATTATTATTGAGTTCTACGAATTTTGTACGCGCTATGTGATTGGTAAATTTGAAATAGAATTATTAGGTGTATGCAAAAATTTCCGCCGTATACATTTAGGTTTCTTTTTCTATAAATTTCGCATCTCTTGGTATTTATATATTAGTTTTTTTTTGACAACTAGCTCTGTGATTTCTTTTTTTTTTTTGCGAAAGCTACGTGTCTTTTTATATTGTTAAAACTAATTTTGAACCAAATAAACGACATCTAGTGCAAATGTAAACGGCGGAAACTTTTGCATACACCCAATAGATGTGTAGTGAACTACTAAACTACCTTTTTTTTTTTTGTTGACGTACAGGAAATGGCTGACCCATACCGCCGTGCCGAGGGCACAGCACGACGGTTATGCGAGGCTTGCACCTGCTAAAACCTGTGCGGCGTCCGTCTTGGCCCATGGTGCCCGCTCTGTGGGAACTTGTTACTATTTTCTTCCTCATTACGGGCGAGCGCGGCCGTGTAATCACGGGCCTCTCTTCTTTTCTTTATTCTCCTCCTGAGCCCTTCTGGCTCGTCCAGGGTGCCGTTCTGGCTCCCCTACTCTGTGGGAAGCGCGCCGGATGCGACGCGCTTACTCCACCGGCCTGTTTGATTCGGACGACGGGGTGAACTCCCCGCCGTCCGCAGGCGACGTCCTGCGAGTGAAGGGGCAGGTCCGCGCGCGGCCTATACCTGCACCCCCGGACGTTTTCGACGCGATGGCGGCATCGAGACAGACAGCCGCACTAGGCGTTGTCGGTCTCCATGCCGCTCTCTGTCGGCAATGGCGCAGAGCGCCGGCTGCGTCGCACAAACTTACCTGCGGACCCGCAGCTCTTCGATCCCGCCAGATGGTCGGCGGGCTTCTGCGTTTTTTCGCACACAAGGCAGCGTGGGGCAGCGGTGCACTCCGCTGCCCTGTGTCCGGGTTCTCCACATTTGTGGCACAGTGTGCTGCAGTCTACGCCGGAACTGCAGCACACACCTACGTGCCCTGCCAGCAGGCACCGGTAGCACCGCATGGGCCTCGCCTTCAGCAGCGTACTGCTGGGGAACACGAAGCCCACGCACAGGCGTCTCCTCCTTTCGGACAGCTTTTGGGCCGCCGCCACGGGGCAGCTCACGACGGCTACACCGAAGCCCTCGCGAGCGAAGCGAATCTCCCCGACACGAATATAGTCGAGGGAGCAGTCGCTGTGCTTGGCCACCGCAGCGGCCAGCTCTTCCTTCGTAGTGGCTTCATCTAGCCCCGTGATACGCAGGCTAACGCACTTCGTCGGCCTAGAAACGACCACGTCCGTCGCAAGGAGCTGCCGGCGCAGCACCTCTGCGAGGGCGTCCGCCTTGGGGAACTACTAAACTACCTAGTACCACGCGTTCTCGGTAGATGGCGTAGATCCTAAATTCTGACATTATCTCAGAAGCTTGAATCACGGTGGTAGAGTTTGATAGAGGTTTATAGTATACACACCGTCCCGACATCAACTGCTGGGAACGATGTCAGGACGATCTTCCCTTTTTCGATACTGCTATTCGTGCCATACTTCGATCTGTAACTGGTGATGTTCTAATATGATCATCAACATCTTCATCGACTTGAGCATTGAATCCCTGCTTAGAATATCAAGCAGCCTTCCGAAAAGTCATACTATATCATCGTGCTATCACCATCAATATCCTTCACACCGAATCACAGAAGAAATGCCAAGACTCCATCAACAACAGTCCAAAGCAAACCAGACATCATCATCATCAAGACCATACACAGCCTTCATATAGTGTTGACTGGTTCTTCGGCAAGACACTCATTATACTCAGTAGACTAATAATTCATCCCGGCCCCGACAGACAGCATCCGTCTGACCGGAAAATCTTCCCTTTTCCGATACTGCCACTCCTGACATACTTCGACCTAGCTGCTGATATTCCACGTGATCGTCTTCATCAACCTCATGATTCGTCATGTATATAATTATATGGTGTAAATTAAGCGCGAACTGTTTGGGTGAAAAAGAAGTCGACCTGTCATATTTCCTATTTAATTATCACATAGACTGTAGGATATAAGATACCACTGTCTGGGAAGTAGTAGAAAGAGTCCTTTTCGCAAATTCCATATTCCTTGCTCAATACACTTTTCTTACCTCACTCTCTTTCCTTTCTTAAGCCAGTGACTGCCGCGCCGATGGCTGCATTGCTAGACCGGGACATAGCATGGACCAGTGGACCCAAGATGATGACTAACTTTACCCAAGCATGCGGGGCTCTGTTTGGGTGGACTTCTTTTACTCTTGCTTTTCATGGGAACGCATTGAGGACCTTTAACACTTTTGACCTTATAAAAATGGCGGCGTCGTGGTTCGCTACCCGACACGTTTCCCGCGGCAGAGCAAAGTGCACTACAGATAGCCACTTTACTCGTAGCAAGTGGAAAGTATAGGTGTCTGCCTACACTAATTCTTTGGTAGTATAGTGGTCAGTATCCCCGCCTATCACGCGGGAGACCGGGGTTCGATTCCCCGCCGAAAAACCTGGGAATAGGCGTTATTGTATGTATGTATGTGTGGTCAGGGAGTGCTTAGTCTTTTAGCCTGTCCTGCAAATAGACTTAAGTACACAGGTAAGCGACCCCGGCCTCCTGAGCTACTACTGTCTCTTTCTACTCCTTCCGAGATAGTAGTATCCTATATCCTATTCCCAAATTCCATATTCATTGCTCAATACACCTTTCCTACCTCATCCTTTTTCCTTTCCTCTCCATTAAGCCGCGGAAACGCAATGAGGATTTTTAACATTTTTAAACTTATAAAATGGCGGCCTTGTGGTTCGCCACCCGATACGCCTCGTTACCAGCGGGGGCGAAATGTGGGCTGCGGATAGCCACTCTGCTACATTGAAAAATGGTAGCAGGTGGTAAGAAGTGGTCTCTGCCTACCCCAATAGGAAAGACGCATGACTGTATGTACATATATATATATATATATATTACGGTCTCTGCCTACCCTTATGGGATATCGGCGTGAGTGTATGTATGTATGTAACAAACGGTGTTTTGTTGACAACCCTGTGTTATTAAATAGAGTTACCGACTCGCCGCGCCTGCGCCGACCAACGTGTGTCCCAGGCTGTTAGTCACAGGCATGGAACCCAGATTAGAAATTTAATTATCTAACCGATCTAACCGCTTCGTGTCTACATTGCGGTGCTTGTGCGCGGGGCACAAGCAGACAAGCTGGTGAATTAGCATAAAATTCATTAGGCAATAAGAGATTATTTAAATTTAATATTTTCTTTAAATAAGGATATATATAAAAATTATTTTCTGGATGTCGTTCTTTGTTTATTTATTTATGCTTCATACACTAACTGGATATTAATGCTTAAATAATTTCTACCAGTCCACCTTTATATGATATTGACATTACATAAAGTAGATGAACTAACTGATGTAAAATAAAGCGGTATGGAACACATGCTTATCTAGAGCATGC
>WUAW01008779.1:42442-52938 GCA_017165845.1 Thaumetopoea pityocampa
TTTTTTAAAGACACCTCCCGCATTAGGATTAATTCCTGTATCGCGGGGACTTTACAAACATTCAAATAACGAGAACATAGAACACCCATTATTTATTTTCATACTAACTGTCCGCCCATGAACTTTCCGATTTAAACTCAAATATAATTTAAAAAAAAAACATGACGATGAAATAGATACCATTTCATCAATATGAAAATTTAAATTATGACGATACTGAAAAGCTTCTAATGAATCCTACATAGCAATTTTTTACTATTACTAATTCCATGCACGCATGCACACACACACACATACATTAAAACACATACGTTCACATCTACACTCAAAAAAATTCTCAGAGTGCGGTATGCAAAAAAGGTTGAGAACCTATGATTTCAACGGTGTTCACAGATCAAATATGACGGTCGTAAACTAACAACAATGTTTGCGACAGATGAATAAGTTATGCACAAAAAATATATTGACAACAATCAGTTTTATGATCTAAAATAAATATAGTCGAAAAAAAGGAAATATCGTCGACGTAGGTCAAGAATTGAATAATTGCCATTTAACCGAATGGCAGTTATTCAGTTCTCCACCTACGCCGACGACATGCTGTATTATAAAGAACAATGTAACTTCAAAGCTCGAAAAAACTTAGGTCAAATAGTTAAATGTAGGCACCACGGTAAAATAAATGTTTGGGACGACAGCTATTTAACAACAGAGCCGAGCAGCCCCTAGTGGTAGACAATGGCACGACGACTCAGCCGCCGCAGACTCAGTCACCAGCACCACCCACGAAGACACTTTTTTTTACCATATTTAAGTCAGTACTTAACAATCCCACCTGATGGTAAGTGGCGATGTAACCTACGGTGGTAAAACGTACTCTATACTATTATAAAATTGTTAAATGTCAAATTTAGTAAATCAAAGATATTTAACTACTCAGATCAACTAATTGAGTGGTGTTTTTTTTAATATGTTTGATTTAGAAAATTTGACATTTAACAATTTTATTATAAAGATCTAGCACGGTCTCCAAGTTGCGTTTGCGTTGTCAAGCGCGAAGATATCGCAAATCCCTCCTTTCAAGGGAGGAGGCTCGTGTCAGGCAGTGGACTACGGAGGATTGATGGTAGTGCTGGTTACTAATCATAACGTATATCACACATTTTCATAGTCAACGACATTATAAATCCCAATTCAATTCCAATTCCAATGTAACTTCTATTATTTATAATTACACTAGCTTTCACCTGCGGCTTCTCTCGCGTTGATGTCCTTAAACACATGTCAGAGACCGTTGAAAATACAATTATTTGACAACTTTGTAAACTATTTTTTCTATACCTCAGGAACAGATTTTTTTTCGGGATAAAAGGTACTCTATATTCTCTGTACCCCTGAAAATGTGTGTACAAAATTCACATTATGATCGGTCGAGTAGTTAAAGTGTGACAGCGTAACAAACAAACAAATAAACAAACACATATTCGCATTTATAATATTATAGTTGGGATTAAAAAAAGATTGGCATGAGCGTAAATAATATATTGCCTGTTGATAGACTCACAAAAAAAACCAATCCTCATAACGATGATAAGACGGCGGCGCGACACTCCGGCCGGTGCGGTGTTGACTGACAAGCTTTAATTAGGAATAGTCAAAATTTCTCTTAATTAACGGCGACGTGTAAATTGAAACTTCGTTACGGCTCCCGTGCGAGGCAAAGAAACGTCTTCGAATATGTTGGAGACATTTTATTTTATTGCCGTCGGAAAACTTACGGCTCAACAGTGATTTTTCTATTACAATTTTTGGTTTTTATATTAATCAATTTACTATTGATTATGTATTATATATTATGATTATATATTTCAACAATGCCGAACTATTTCTTCTATGGCCTTAGTACCTTGGTCACACTAAAAGTTTTTAGAACCGGCCAGTTAGAAACATTGGCGATGAAAACTTCTTTTAAATTTCGATTACAGAACTCTTTCGTTACCTAATGTGATATATTGCATTCATTTGTCATTTTTTTGAATTGAATAGTTGATGTGAATTGGCGGCAATTCCAAGTCTTGTTACACCTCAAAATAAATTTAACGCGAGAAAAATTTTCTGTGCATGACTTATTACGACTTTCGTTGTGGTCTTAATCAACAACAAAGTTATGATAGACTTCGATTTGTATTTAATTATGAAGCCCCGTCTCGCGCCACTGTTTACAATTGGTTTAATGAGTTTAAGCGTGGGTGTGGCAATCTCAGTGATGATCTGAGTGAGGGACGTCCTTCAACAGCGACATCTGAAGATAACATCAGTGCTGTGCGACGCATGATAGAGGAAGATAAGAGAGTGACCTACCAGCAGATGCGGGCAAGCTTAGGCATTGGTATGAGTCAAGTACATAAAATATAACACGAACATTTAGGAGTCAGGAAGCTTTGCACCAGATGGATTCCCCATACTTTGACCGAAGAGCAGAAACGTCTTCACATGGACTGGTGTCGCGAAATGTTAGAAAAGTTCACGGAGGTGACTCGAATGCTGTATTTGAGATCGTCACAGGTGATGAAAGCTGGACATATTTCTACGAACCCGAAACTAAAAGACAATCTGCTCAGTGGATGTTTCCTTTTGAGGATCGGCCAAATAAGGTAAAGAAAGGACGAAGTCAAGGAAAAAAAATGATTGCCTCGTTCTTTGGTTGGGAAGGTCATTTCGCGACAGTTGTGCTGGAAGATGGAAGGACAGTTGCTGCAGACTGGTGTGATAATTGTTGTTTGCCTGTTGCCTTGGAAAATGTTCGACAGCAGCGCCCTCGAAAAGGGATCCTTCTTCACCACGACGAGGCTATAGCGCACTCCGCAAAACAAACAATTGAATATTTAACTATGGCAGGGGTCGAGATAATGAGTCATCCGTCATATACTCCCGACCTTGCGCCCTGCGTCTTTCATTTATTCCTAAGAATCAAATGCAAGCTTCGAAATATTCGCTTTACGAGCCCCGAAGATGCGGTGAGTTCGTGTCATAGAAGAGACCCCTAAGGAAGAATGGGCCCATTGCTTTTCTCAGTCGACTGCGAAGAAGTATAGAGAGGAACAAGTACTACTTCGAAAAACAATAAAAGTATCGGCAACTTTCTATATTGAGCAGCATTTTTTTTATTTTTTAAAGACTCAGTGTGACCCACGTGTATCGTTGTCTAGTACAAGGGATCCTAAATTGTATGTAAAAAAATGTGTTCACAGTATTATTGTACTATTGTGTTATTATAACTAGTTGTTTCCTGCGGCTTCGCTCACATTTTAGTTTTTTAAATCTTTACTTTTAATTACCGTAGTACCTTTTTGTAAATCACGTTTGCGGTGTTCTATTTTGAGGCTAAAATTACCAACGTAACTCACCCTCATAGGGGTAATTTTTTTGAAAAACGCCCACATATGTACGTGTGCATTTATTTCTAACCAGAAGCGGGAATAAGAAATTTCGTGCTTCTTCCTTCAAAGGTGATGAATTTCCCGTATAAACTTACAACCCTTAAAGGGATGAATTAGGGATCAAATTTTGAAATACGCCAATATAAGTGTACATTTATTTCTAACCAGAAGTGGGTATATTAAATAATGTGGTTATGATTTTGAAAATGACCTACAACCCTACAATCATTAATCCTTTATTTTACCACAAGTGTGTCGGGAAGTTGGTTTACAATAAATTGCGAATTTCGTACCGAACAGACAGACAGGTGAGCGAATAAAAACGTGATAAAAATTTATTACACGCCGTGTATCAACAAAGACTGATGAGACGTGCCAAGACTTCTGTTAACACCGTTCACATAAATATTTACTCGATCGGGTTTGAATCCCGGTCCCGTACCACTGAGTTATTATTTGTAATTCACGTACGGTCTACATTGTAGACACCGATGCACTCAACGGTGAAGGAAAACTTCGTGAGGATAATATTATAAATAGACAGTCGAAATTTGTTTGTTTGTATGTAAAGGGTATTCTCCGGAAATAAGGGACCAATTCTTAAATTTTTTCACTGGCAGAAAGCTACATTATTCCTGAGTGCTATAGGCTATAAATTATATTTATATCATGCACATTAACCGAGCTGTCACAATGTTTGTCTAACAAGTCGGAAAGCGATACGATTACGAAGAATGTATGACGCACGCCCGGGAGGGTTTTCGAGTATCTAGGAAATCCATGTGAGCGGAGCAGCAGGCAAAAGTTAGTTCTAAATAAAACTATCACGATAGGATCAGCAAGCTGAAGTGGCAGTGGGCAGGCCACATAGCGCGAAGACCGAATGGCCGATTGAAAAAGGTCCTTGAATGGAGACCACGTACTAGCAAGCGCAGTGTGGGACGGCCACCTACGAGATGGACCGACGACCTGGCGAGGATCGCTGGATCTCGCTGGATGCAGGTGGCTATGGACCGGTCGCGCTGGAATTCGATTGGAGAGGTCTATGTTCAACAGTGGACAGCGACGGGCTAAAATGATGATGATGATAATGAAAAATATAACGCCTATTTATCCCGAGAAGGGTAGAAAGAGGCATATTTAATTGTACACCGACATTTTGCATTCAATGTTTCCCACGCAATGTGACGGGGCGACTCTGTCGCAATTCTTCGGGTACAAATTTGGTTTCCGCGCGGTGTTATTACGATGTTTCGGTAAGAAAATGATAATAATCATACAAATAACGCCTCCAGAAGCTTTCGCTAAGCGGATGGGTGAAGCGCCTGATACAGAAGGCGGTGCCCTTGGACACGGCGCACATCGTGAGGTGGGTCCTCACTCTGGAGCCCTAACCACCGGTAGCATGAGTAATAGACCTCGTTATCGGCGGAGCACCATTTTTTTTGTATAATATTGTGAAAATTGTATTATTGTTTTATTAATATTTTATTCTTTATTGTACACAAACAGATAAATACATTTGTAAACAAAGAAGAAAGGTGTACACAGGCGAGCATACAAAGAAACAATCGTCCCAAAACAATTATAGATTTATATAAATTCTATTATTATATAGATAAACTATGCACGGTCTCTTGTTAGCCGACACACATTTATTGATTGATAAATTGATATACAGATATTAAATTGATATTATTGATTGGGTATATTTATTGATTGCATAAACTTTAAAATGTATAGTAATGGGGTATGATAGTGATTGTTAGCACGAGCGGTCTCATTCATTTCTTTCCTAACGGTCGAGCGTTAGGAAAGAAATCGCCCGAGTCGCGTGAATTTACGACCAATTGTAGGGTTGCACCGTACAACCTATGACTCTGGTACAAACACTTGTGCTCATCATACAGTGTGCCCCTATCAGGTATCGAACCCGGGACTAATTGGCACAACTGGCACACCTTACATGGTCACCACTACTGAACCAATCCAATCGTCAAGAAACAACTTCAAACATTCTATTGTATAATGGGAAATGTGACAACGACAATGTTTGTATTATATTTGCCCGGCTGGGTGCATATTTAAAAAATATATAGTTTTTTTTGTAACTATTGACGTTGAAAAATCAAAGGGAGTTTTGTAGACAACCTGACTGACGCATCACCTACAACAGAGGTCCTCAAACTTATTGTCTTGTAAAGCACTTGTAACGTTTTTCACTTTTGGGTAGACTCCCAAAGCATAGTTAATATAGCATTTTTTGTTAATTTGTTAACTTCAAATGTGCTTTTGACATTTGGTGTGGACCTCTTGGTCATCGTCGACTCCTGGGGGTCGATAGACCACATTGGGTATCAATGACCTACAATATTTTTTTTAATATTCTACATCAGTTTGATGTGATGGTTGATTTGTAAATTCGAGCTAATTTTATTTATCATTAGTCAATAATCATGAACGATATTAAAACACTGGAATAAAAGTGTGACCGTCGATGAAATGACCGTATTTTTTTTTCAAGACAATAGGTCTGCAGGAGAAGTTTGGTCAAAGTGGTATTCGTCGGATTGACTTCAAATCTCCCAAGAAAATCTTCCAGGAAGCAATAAAATGTGATACAACGCTATTTTATTATTAAACTCGAAAAATATTACACGACTTCAAAACATATCGATAACTTTTTTCTGTTTTTAGGGAAGATTTAAACTTTTAAAGTTGAAAAGTTCAAGAAAAGCATCTTTAATGCTTTTAGTAGCACTATTTTCTCTAAGGCTGTAAAAGGAAACTATTTTATTATATTTTTTTTAGTTGAAACGAACTATATAACTCAATATGCAAAAAAATGAGTTACGATGTTATTGCGTCGAGGTGTCGATAGTCGATATACAGTCGACAGTGGCTGAAATGGCGTGAATTCGCAGCCGATTGCCATTATCTATACTATTATAAAATTGTTAAATGTATTTTTTTAAATAATAGATATTTAAAGAAAACTACTCAGATCGACTAATTAAGGGCTTCTGAAACCAAATCCATCGATGTTTGTTTGTTTGTTCAAGATTCACACAAAAACCAGCTGGTAGATTTTGATCAAACTATTACAGCATTAAAGGTACTATTCCGACTTAAATACTACGGTATGTGATGAAACATCGGTCCAGTGGAATTGAAGGTACAGCTTGATCCCTATTTTAGTAACCGCCGTTAAGGTGCGAGAGCTCAAGTAAAAATGGTTCTTTGGTTTTTTATATAAATCTATGATTGTTGCGGGATTTCTCAGGTAGCTGAAAAACGATATTCACGCGAGCGGAGCCGCGGGCAAAAGGTTGTGAGAAATAAAAGAAGAAAAATCAACATTGGAAGTGTCATTTGACAAGCGCAGTGCGCGCGCGACGGACGGGTCGTAGTGGTGCGCGCTAAACTTAGCCGGGACTCGCGCCGGATATTAGGGATTATCATAAAGCAAGTGGAATGGGATCGACGGCGGCGGGCCCGCACGGGGCGCCTCTATTTTAACACCTACCAGAGCCGTGGGCGCGATTTACGACGTCAACACCACGCCTCAGAGCGTCCGACTCTTGTCTGAAGATCGTTTTAAATGAGGGACTCGGGAGCGTGTTGCAGCGGGAGGGATTTGTACTTGCATATTGATAAATGTCAATGTTGTAAATCAAAGATATTTAAAAAAACTAATCAGATTGACTAAATAAGGGCTTCTGAAACCAAAAACGTCGATGTTTGTTTGTCTTTTTGTTCGAGCTTCACGCAAAAACCAGCTGTTATATTCTTAAATGTACTATTCCGACTTAACTGAGGCATTATTCATCAAAATCGATCCCGTAGAATTGGAGATACAACTTGATCCCTGTTTTAGTAGTCGCCGCTAAGGTACGAGGGCTCAAGTAGTTCTAAGGCTTTTTTATATAAATCTATGATCGTTTTAAGATTTCCCATGTAGCCGATAACATTCATTCAGGCGGAGCCACGGGCAAAAGCTACCCCGGAAACAGCTGAGAAATTAAGCGTTGAATAAACACTAAACATACTTGTGTAAGCGAATAGGATATATAGGATAGGATGTATGATAGATATATTGAATAGGATTATATATAATAAAATGTAAGTAAATAGACCGAGTGAGACTTGTTGGGGTATTCCGTGGGAGAACTGCATTAGTCGTTGTGGCTCAAGAGATTACAAAGCCGAAGTGGCAATGGGCGGGGGCACACAGCTCGCAGAACCGATGGGTGTTGGGAACCGGTGGATGTGTTGGAGTGGCGACCCCGAACCGGAAAGCGTAGTGCGAGTCGACTTCCGACTAGGTCATCGGTTCATCATCACACAGGCGGCTCGTAGTCGCTCGGTGTGGTAATCGCTACAGGAGTCCTATGTCCAGCAATGGATATCTGATGGCTAATATGACGATAATGAATTAATCTCTACTAATAATATAAAAAGGTAAAATTTGTTTGTTCGTAAGTCGTATGTATGTATTTGTATGTTCGTAGTCGTAAGTTGTATGTAGGGGGTAATCTCAGGAACTAATGATCCAATTCTAAAAAAAATTCACTGGTGGAAAGCTACATTATTCCTGGGTGCTATAGGCTATAAATTATATATTTATATTATGCATATTGGCCGAGCTATCACAATGTTTGTCCAGCAAGTCGGGGAGAAATACAATTACGAAGAAATGGCGCGCGGCCGGGACAGTTTTCGAGTAGATACGAAGTCCACGTGAGCGGAGCAGCGGGCAACGGCTAGTCAGTATAAATAGAGAGTAGAGCGAGCGGTCAATGCGCATCTATTGCAAGATCAAGCCGGGTTATCGCGGCCGTGCGCCGACGTACGAGCATATATTTTACACTTGCGACGCCTTATCACAGAGGAGTGGTAGCGGCGTCTTTTATTGATATATCACGTGTATATACATATATAGCTAGTCGGTCGGTGTGTCACTTATTGGAAATCCCAAAATAATCATAGACTTATATAAAAAGCCTTAGAACTACTTTTACCTGCGCTCTCGTACCTTAACAGCGGCTAACTAAAACAGGGATCAAACTGTATCTTCAATTCTACTGGACCGATTTTGATGAAACAAGCCGCAGTATTTAAGTGGGAACAGTGCCTTTAAGACTGTAACAGTTTGACCAAAATCTACTGGCTGATTTTTGCGTGAAGCTCGTACAAACAAACAAACATCGACGGATTTAGTTTCAGAAGACCTTATTTAGTCGAACGGAGTAGTTTTTTTAAATATCCTTGATTTACAAAATTTGACATTTAACAATTTTATAATAGTGTAGATAGATTTAGCGAAAATTTATAACTAAACATTGAAAGAAAAAAAAAGGTTTATTTAATACAGCTAAAATAAAGACACATATGAAAGAGAAAGAAAATAACCGTACCAAATGTGAACCCAACTCAGCATAGTGCCAGACAGTATACCTGACGCTGGTATTCTTGTGGACCCCTGGTCGTGTCGCTCAGACACCGAGCGTACCACATATCCTCGTAATTAAGTATGTGCTCTTATTGCACAGCAATGCACTGCTCTGACAGCACAATACCATAACCACAACCGTCTAAACGGGCACCAGGTTTCAGGTACGGGCAGGTACCTGAATCTGTCAAATTGCGGCGACAATGATCGAGGCGCGAATCCTTACGTTTTATTGCATCCCCGATACATTGGCATTGATAACGAGAACACATCGGCCGCACAATTTTAGAACACAGCGAACGCTTTCAATGAAATTTTACAGGAGAGCCCAAAAACCGTTTTTATGCTGCACACATTTCTATCTGGTGCGTGCATACATATAGTCACGCTTTTTCCTGGTTGTCCGGCGGGGAATCGAACCCCGGTCTCCCGCGTGACAGGCAGGGTACTGACCACTATACTACCGAAGAATTAGGGGTAGGCAGAGACCACTCCTTTCCACTTGGTACGAGCAAACGCCCACGCGGGAAACAAGTACGCCTGTAAGAAAAATGTTTTTTTTTCTCTCTCTATTTAAAGGGTTTTAAAGAAAAATACTGTGTCTTGGTTTCTATTCATCATAGAACTACGGCAGTCAGTGTATTCAATAGAGCTCTACTAGCTTAATCCTAAAATGCAATAAATTCATTTTCGGGAGAATGTCCCAACTGTGTTTTAAAATTACGCAGCCGATTACCACTGGATGCGGTGGCGAGCGATCGGCGCGGACAATCGCGATGAATGACGTCGCGGAGGATAGAGCGGGCGGGGTGGCGGGGGGCGCGGGGTACGTGCGCCCGCGCATGTGGTAGTGGCCACCCGCGCGCAGCCGCCGCCGGCCCGTGTGGTCCGTGCCCCGCGCCGCGCCGCGCGCCCCCGTGCGGCCCTCTATGCAAATTAGCCGCAGCGCACACAACAGATGGATAGCGGAATGAACAACCCGCGTCCTTTGCGGTCGGCACGAACCGCTGCCACCCGACGAGATACAATTTACTATCAAACTACTATAATGACGACTGGTTGCTAGAGTAGGCAGTCACTCTGGTTTCTGTGTCAGTGAGTTTCGGATCGAATCCTGGTAGGGACAGATTTTGTGTAATGAGCACAAACGTTTGTATCCGACTCCCATGACTCGTACAATACATAAATATGACAATACATAAATAGATAAATACGTCCATACGTATTTATCTGTTTATGCATTGTATTTATAAGTATTTAGTATTTTTATATTTATAAGTATGTATATCATTGTCTAGTACCCATGATACAGGGAATCTTAGTCTGGGACTAGATCAATGTGTGTGAAAGTGTCCAGATTATTATTATTTATCTACACATTGTACATTGGTACGTTGGCTTTTTATATAAATGTATGATCGTGTCGGGATTCCCATTCGAAAATCGACATTCACGCGGGCGAAGCCGCGGGCAAAAGCTAGTAGAATTATATAAAAAAGCCTTAAAACCACTTTTAATTGACCTCTCGTACCGTAGCGGCGGCTACTAAAACAGGGATCAAGCTGTATCTTCAATTCTACTGGACCAATTTTGATGAAACATGC
>WUAW01008779.1:71342-82307 GCA_017165845.1 Thaumetopoea pityocampa
AAAAAAAAAACATTTATACAAGACAAGAAAAAAACAAAAGAACATATACAAAGTACACATCATTTGGTGGATTGAAACTACGTGAGGTACTAATGCTGGTATTCCAATGAGGCTTTTAATCACTGCGGTAAAACTAAAAATTTTCAAAAAGTCAAGCACGTCAAGAGGAACTTCTGAAGAAAAATGAGTTCTACGAGGATACCGAAGGGCTATATGAAGGTATAAATGACGCTGGAATTTGCTGACTAATCGTCAAGTTATCGCAAATTATAAACGCGTTTTTCTCAAAACTATATTTTTCAAATTGGCGTGAACTGAAAAAGTTTTTCATCAATTATGCTAAAATTTTGTGCACATCTTTCAATTATATTATATCAAAAAGTGATATAATATAATTGAAAGATGTGCACAAAATTTTATATATAAGTATAGACCTATTTCTTTTTAAAAATTTGATAAAAAATTTTTTTCGAAGCGAACAAAACTGAAAAATTTAGTTAAATATTTAAGTTTTTTTTTCTAAAATATTTCAACCCGAAAATATAGCAAATCACCTTGAGCATTCGTTTTCTCTTGTCATTAACTGACACTCGTATGAGATGCGGTGATTAATTCGTAAAAATTATGAATAATGCATTTATAAAATAATTTTTTGCACTTTTGGAAAGATTAAAACGGGCAAAATATTATTAAATTATCTATCAATAAATGTTAGTTGCAAATTAAAATAATGTGTGTACTTCAAAAAGAGATGCATGTAATCATTATTTTTTCTTATTTTTGTGGTTTGTTCATAACGAAATTTCATGAAATATTTACTGTATTAAAATTATTTGAATCGACCATTGTGTTTAAGAAATATAATATGTATAATTTTTTCATTTGATATTTATTTTAAATAAGGCGTAGACAGGCACTAAAACTGCAATAATCTCGGGAACGCAACGTTTTGTCCAGAAAGGTGCTTTAACCCAAAGACACTCTATTCACGTATAATGGCCTAGCCTCGGGCATCTAAGTAGGGTGGTTTGAATCTGACTGTAGCGAAGACCGAAGTCATATTCAATTTACCGGGATAGGGTAGCAACTGACGAGGCAGTAGAAACGGATAAATTGAGATATCATTAATAAATAAATAAAAATAATTTAAAACATAAATTTATATTCTTTGCGTGCAACACAGACGCGTCCGCCAACGTCTAAGATCGATGGCCAGGATCATATTAGTTGAGCTTGAGCAAAACAAACAAACATCGAACTAGATTAAAGTGAATATAAGAACGTATGATTTGCAAAGTAAAAAAAAAGTGTTTCTACGAAACTACATGGTCAATTTCAATTACGTAATTCTACTAAACTAAATTTAGTCTCTCCCTATATTTTTTCTAATGTCAAACACCAAAACGAGACAGCTACAATTTTGGTGTTGTCAGTTTTGTTTAGACACGTCAAAAGAAAAAAAATTAGACGTGACCTCAGAACATGCCGACTAAAGATACGCCGAAAAACGCAACACTTTTTGGAGCGTTTGACAGAAACGTAGGCCGGTACTCGTTAAAAATGTTTACAGTCTCGTTTTGTTTTTTGGCATTAGAAAAAGATAGGGAGAGTCTAAATTTAGTCTAATGCTGTGTTACATCAGAATTGACAGCATTTATGTAGATAACTAACACCTCATAGTACGGTCTTAGTCTCTTACTGTGATTACAGACGCCCAGGAAGTGCTGCAATAGACACGTTTCTTCAAAAGAGTTTTTAAGCACGATGATTTGTCAGTATTCACTGGTTCTTGCCCATTACTATGAGGGTTGCCAGTCATATTTTATATTAACGTATCTCACGTTAATTTGCTTGAATATACCTATTAATTTAGAAAATAATTGAAATAAATTGTTTGTGAGATACTAGGTTATTTTTTTGTTAAATTCTTATTTCTTACTCATAAGAGCTTAATATTGGTTATTTTCCAAAAAGAAACTTGACGTTTGGGTCAAAGATATTTTCGTGTTTTTATATTGTACTTTATTTTCGAAACTAAAGCGGGGTCACTAAATGGCTGACGCAGTGACCCGCGAGTCATGGGTTGCCGACCCCTTAATTAATACACCAACTGTTCCCATGGAGTTATCATAACATTGATGTGACATACCTTACTATCAAACCGGATCATAGCAGATCACGTATTCGCTCTTATGTCTCCAGCAGGACCCTGGCACATTCCGCCAAGTATGCCAGAGTATATGAGAGAGTTCAATATCAGTATCTGACACTAACCAGAAGCGGGAAGCATTCAATAACCTCGAGAAAGTTGCCAATTATATATTATAGTGCGGAACCGGTTATGGCGGCCGAATTATATTAACGATATCGGTAAAGCACTAGTATTATTGTACTAAATATTATTATCACCATCGTTATTAGCCCGTGGAAGCCCACTGCTGGACATCTGTCTCCCCCTTAAAAAGAAGGGATTAGCCATAATTTCCGCGATCGGCAAGCGTCTTTGAGATCGCGGTAGATTTTGATTGAACAGGATAACGCAGATGCGACCACCGTCTCCAAGACAATCAGACAAGTATTGATTTTATGTCATATCGCTCTCTTTATAGAAGCCTTTGATGACCGGCGCAAGATTGTACGTGTCTGATAATGATACGGATAACGTTGATATACGGCTTACACTGTGAACACAAATCAACACTGTCCCAAAGCCAATTCAAAACTGATTATAGAAAAAATAAATAAAATTATATTCATTAGAATATTAGAATTATTATTATTAAATTTATTGCAATCGCAGCTTGTTAATAAGCATTACTGAGAGAAGACAGCTGATCTAGCAATTCATCCTGTTGAACAACATCTCTGTGGAAGCAACTATTCAGGTTGTATTGGTAAAAATATAATAAACTAGCGTGACCGCGTGAATGTCAGTTTTTCACATGGGACATCTTGACACAATCATAGGTTTATATAAAAACCTTAGGAACACTTTCACTTGACCTCTCGTAGGGATCAAGCTGTATCTTCAATTCTACTGGACTGAACTTTCTATTTTGACGAAACATGGCGCAGTATTTAAATAGGAATAGTATCTTTAAAACTGTAACAGTTTAACCAAAATCTACCTGCTGGTTTTTGGGTGAAGCCCGAACTAGCAAACAAGCAAACTTCGACGGATTTGGTTTCAGGAGCTTTTAATTAGTCGATCTTAATATTTACTTTTAAATATCTTTGATTTTTGAATATTTGACATTTAACAATTTTTTAATAGTATATCTATACTATTAAAAAAATTGTAACCTTATCTATCTAGATAAGGTTGCATGAAGTCTTGTGCCAAAAAATATTCGTGCAGTGGTCCATTACAGCAATAAAACTGCATGCACCTTTAAAATTGTGGATGTGCCGGTTCTATAATACAATCATTTATTTAGTCTCAACTCTCAACGCAGCTGCCGACTACCGGCGAACGCAATGTTTGGATAAAGACCAACATATGTGGGAAAAATTTGTTGAAAAGAGATGGGGAGTTAATCACGGAGAAAAGGAGGGAGGTCGCCCTTCTACAAGGAAAAAAAGAGATGCGAGATCGGAAACCACGAGATGTCTCAATTCTACGAGGCGAGCTCTGTGCGGTCTTGTCAGACATAAAACTTCGTAGAATAGCATTCTTTTATTTTTATATTGAGGAAGCAGTTGTATGTAATTTAAATGTTTATTCATAATTTGAGAGGCCTAAACAGACTGACATTTTTTTAATTTAAGTAATATAATAGCTTATTTTTTAATCGTATGTTTTAAGAATTGAAAATTGGATTGTTTTAAGTAATCAGATAGAATAAACAATNATAAAGACCAACATATGTGGGAAAAATTTGTTGAAAAGAGATGGGGAGTTAATCACGGAGAAAAGGAGGGAAGTCGCCCTTCTACAAGGAAAAAAAGAGATGCGAGATCGGAAACCACGAGATGTCTCAATTCTACGAGGCGAGCTCTGTGCGGTCTTGTCAGACATAAAACTTCGTAGAATAGCATTCTTTTATTTTTATATTGAGGAAGCAGTTGTATGTAATTTAAATGTTTATTCATAATTTGAGAGGCCTAAACAGACTGACATTTTTTTAATTTAAGTAATATAATAGCTTATTTTTTAATCGTATGTTTTAAGAATTGAAAATTGGATTGTTTTAAGTAATCAGATAGAATAAACAACAGTGCCTATTAGGTATTTCGATTAATTCAATAGACAGTATTAACCTTTTTAAAATAACTGAATGCGATATATAGTACTAGGTAATCAATGCTTTAATAAAGGCAAGGTCAGGTAGTACTTGGTCTTTTAGCCTGTCCGGCAAATAGACTAATAATAAATAGACGGGTAAGAGGCCCCGGCCCCCCGAGCTACTGCTGTCTCTTCTTATTCCTTCCGAGATAATAGTATCCTATATCCTATAGTCTTTTCCTAAATTCCATAATCCTTGCTCAATACACCTTTCCTACCTCATCCTCTTTTCTTTCCTCATCACTAAGCCGTGGGAATGCAATGAGGCATTAACAATTTTGAACCTTATAAAATGGCGGCGTCGTGGTTCGCCATCCGACACGTCTCGTTGCCCGCGAGGGCGAAATGTGGACTGCGGATAGCCACTGCTACATTAAATGATCGTAGCAGGTAGAAAAATGTGGTTTCAGTCTCAACGGGTACGAGGCGTGACTATATGTATGTATGTATGTATGTAGTATGTACTATGGTCTCTGCCTACCCTTATGGGATATCAGCGTGAGTGTATGTATGTGTAGTAGCCTCGATTAATTCCTTATGACTTAGTTTATTAACAGTTAAACAATAAAGTACCTAAATGTGGATAATGTAAATGGGGAGCATTGTATTTATCTCATTACTTTTGGTAAGAAGTTATCAATCTTTAGTATCCACTGGTGAACGCTGGCCTCTACCTATAGCGCCTCTTTAAAAGTTGCTAAATAAAAAAGAGAACAATTTTCTGCCTCTAAATGCTTTCAGGTAATTTCTAGTTTAAATAACATATATACATATACTCATACCGGTATCACATAAGGGTAGGCAGAGACCACAGTTCGCCACATACTACGATCCTGACACACCTCTCTCGCTTCATCCACATCCATACATCTTCTCATACACTTTCGTCGATTATGGGTGCCGTCTATTCTGGTTTAAATAATTGGAAACATGTTAGGATTTTGAATATGTACAACAAAAGGTATTCCAAAACAATTATTCCACACCACCGGTAATATCGTCATCATTAATTTGTAGTTTTGGCGGCACATGGGTGAAGCATCACGTTATTTTATTTTAACGTTTTATATTAGTTATTGTGATGTTTGATATGCTAATTTGATGTTTTTATGGATAACAATTGTCAGTAATATATAGTCAAGAATATTGAAACATTGAAATAAAACTGCCACATTGTAGTGACGGTATTATTTCAACACAGTAGGCCCACATGGCCTTATTAATAAAAATAATTATACCTGGTTCAAGCTAATCTGTAGTTTGTCCCTTTCTATATCATTACAAATTTATTAAGACTGAAAGGGACAAACCACAGATTAGCTAAACCAGGTTTAGTCCGTGTTTATTAATAAGACTGATAGAGATTATATAAGGTATATAGCTTATCTTATACACTCCAAGAGTAGGCCTACGGAGCTTTCGCCTAGTCAACGTCAAAACTCGCAAGAAACAATAAAATTTTATTCACGAAAACATTTATTGAACTTTCGACGTTCGTGAATAAACAGATTATTATTATTGTTAACCACTTTATTTGCCTTCTCCTTATTTATAAATGTTATAAATATTGCTTTTCTTCCTTTATTACGGTTTTTATGAGAATTTAATAAAAAAGATAAAAAAAATCTATTATTAGAATACAGAATAACAGGTGAATACAAATTTAGTTTTATTTCCATACGTACACGATCGAGTCGTGCGGCTCGTTGATGTCTCTATCGGCGCCGNTTACGGTTTTTATGAGAATTTAATAAAAAAGATAAAAAAAATCTATTATTAGAATACAGAATAACAGGTGATTACAAATTTAGTTTTATTTCCATACGTACACGATCGAGTCGTGCGGCTCGTTGATGTCTCTATCGGCGCCAGGCGCGCGTGCGCAGCTCCCCGCGCCCGGCGCCCCCGCTGAGCTTAATAGCTTCATCTTGGATAGAACCGATCAAGTCCGTATAGTATAGTGACTAATTAATTACTACTAAATGTATATTTTGTATTAAATTTACATTAGTTGATTACAGCTGCTTTATAGTCTTTATAGGTTTCTTTTTCTAAATTTTATGGCCTGGTATCTGTGACCTTAAAGTCATCGCTTTAATACATACTTTCGTCAATTTAACAATAAAATGCCGATGTATCACATTTTATTACTTCTTGAGAGTTTTGATGTTAATCCGAAGATTACCACATTAACACGTTGACTGGGCAAGAATATCGACAGGGTTATTGGCTTTAAAAATTAAGGTCACTATGCTATATTATTCTCAATTTTAGATGATGAGGATTAATATACAAAACAACACCAAATTTATATATTAAACATCACAATTAACTAATATAAAACGTTAAAATAAAACTTGCCACCAAAATTTCTTACAGAATTTTAAATCTTAGCGGTAATAGATAATATTAATAATATCATTCCACCAGGGATTAATATTTTAGCGATTGAATTTAGTATATGTATGATATTATTATTGTATTTAGTATGTGCATCATATTATTAAGTAATAACATTACACGTAGGTAAATATTCTATGTCAAACCGCATCAGACTAGCGTGGTAGCACAGACTATCACCTCTCCTGCAGTGGAACCGTAGATGGGTTGATAATGATGATGAAATATTTGATTAGTTCCTGAGTTGGCGTGTGATATATAATAACACTAACGTTCCGTGGTAATGATTTACAATAGGTCGTTGAGGGTGTGTTAACTTAAAGGATTTAAATCCATAGGACACCAACGGCTATCGTAAATTTTAAGTCTCATTTGGGGCAATCGACACTTGTTTATTAATATTTATTTAGTAGCACGAACCTGCCGCTGCCGCAGCACGCTCGCTTCGCTCGCGCAGCTCGTGCGTGTTTTTTAACTAGCTAAAATGCTCCTACTAGCTTGTCGTCGCACCTATTTCTAACTATTTATTGTGTTATTTTGTCCTTAACGAAGATTATCACACCCACCAGTAAAGTAAAATCGTAAGTACTACAATAAACATAATCGCAATGGTGACTTCCATTACGATGTGATTTTAAGAATTTTAAATATTATTTTTTCTCAAAAGTGGTTGAATTGCCCCAAATGGGACTTAAAATTTAGTACAGCCGCGGGTGCTTTGTCGATTAAAATTCCTTCAAGTTAATACACCCACGACGACTTATTGTAAAACATTACCCATTCCGTGTTCGATTGTATCGCGTACGTTATGAAGTCGAAGTATCGTGAATAAACATGGTAGGGGTGCTGTGTGCGGACCACCGTGAAGCAAGCGAGCGGTCTTCTAAGAAAACGCTACCTTCCCCGAACTCGACTGCCACTGCAATATACGTGCAACGCAAAACGCCATCGTAAGGATTTTTATTCGTACAGTTATTTGTAATTTATCACGTTTCAATCAATCGATTTATAAAAACGAAAGACAATATAAGAAAGGACACAAGATTTATGCATTGGCGCCAATTAAAATGTAAGTCAATGAATTTTAAACATGATAAAATATAGTACTTACGTGAGGATAGAATTAAAATAAGCGTTTGAGATTACTTTATATATAAATTTAAATAAAAACCTAGATATTTCTATATTAAGACCAATCAATATTCAGGAATTTGAAATAGGTACAGTACATAATTACATATATAAATCAATTGGCCGTGCACTTTCCTTGACAACTTTGCGGCCAGTTTTTTAAAACAAACAAATACGTATCCGTGCTAAAATACTTTTGCTATAAAGTACTTTTATTTACAAAAGTATTGTTTTTGGTAACCTATTCAGGTTACCTATCACATTACGAACACTGCGAACACATTACAAATTACGCGCGGCCTTGATAGTACGCGCGGTTACCGCTAGTCGGCGCCACCGCTTACTGCTGCCGCGTTCCTTGATGCGATTGGTATTCGCAGAAAAACAATCACACGTGCAATATGACAATTGAAACGCGATACTAGTATATCTAGTAAGAAACACTGCACCTTTTCTAATTCGGAGAGAGCAAGAGCCGCATCAACCCAACTAGTGCGAATGTATAAATCGGCGCTGTGGCGCGCCTCAGCGGCAGTGGGACTCTCGTGCGAGGCAGTCGCTATCCGAGGATTCGAAGGGGCCTCGGAGTCGGGAGCCACCATGATCTCGGGGCCAGTCTTGTCACTAGTATCCTCATGAAGACGGCTGGAGTCCGTCTGGCGGCGCACGCTGTCATATCACTCGCCGCCACATAACCACACACTTGTACACCAGGAACCGTCACTTCTATCTATTAGTTTACCGCTCGAAACACGGAACGACACCGTGTTTCATTACAAACGATATACCGATAACACGAGTTACCCGCGGCGCGACTCGAGCAAAACTGAGTCGTTCAAACACTGATTGCATAGACTGAATTTGTTGAACGGCCATTATGATTTGAACGGTTATGTTGTCGTTCTGGAACCGGAGATTACCGAAACTTTACGAAAGCGACCGAAGTGTCTCGCCTGAAGACCACACACGTGATATATCTTATTCGCTCGTACAACAGAGAGTAAGAGGGATGCTGAGTGGCAAAATAAAAGCATTGAATGAAGCTGTTGCTACGAATGCCACCGGATCCCAGTGAATACACTATAAAGTGACATTAGTGATTATATAATTTTCAATACCAACATTGATTTTGATACAGCGCCAAAATTCGGTCGTAAGAATTCAGTTAATAACAGACTGCTTGTATTTTGCAATTGAGAAAAGCTTTTAATGTCATAATTTATTTATATATAGATCTTAGGACAAACCTAATGAAAACTTGAGTTTAGCTACATAATCTAAGCAAAGTTAAACCCTCCTTCACAGAATTTATATCTCAACTATTACCACAAAGAGGATAAGTTTGCCGGTCAAACATTCACTGTACACACAGATAATAAAGGCGGATCAAACATTCTGACGCATCATATCATTCTGTTTACAGAGTATTCTGAGTAAAAAGTCGAACAACACGCCCCCGGCCGGGCGGGCTTGTGCTTTGATGTTGCCGACACAAAACGCCGCCGGCAGTGATTTAACTAATGAATTTATTTAGCGGCTGCACTGAATGATTGCCGCCCTGTTTCATCTGTCCTCATCACTGCTCTAGGATGGTTAAACGTCAGCTGATACGTTTATTAATGAGATTAAAAGGCTATAATTATTACAACGGCTAAAATTTTTAAAACTAGTTTTTATCTATGACGGATCTTGAATTATTTATATTGAAAATTTATTTGATTTTATTTACAACAAACAATTTTGTAATAGCACATAAACTCGTAAAAAAGAAACGTTATTATGTATCAAAAAGTAGTTTTGCTTTTATCCGCTTGTAATTGTACCAAGTTTACCAAGTTTGTTTTTACCAACGCTAAGGAACTGATGTACTCTGGATTTTGGCACAGAGTAAGAAATAAAAAATGATTAACAACAAACAGGATGCTATAAAATAACAAAGAGAAAAATAAGGAAACTTAATGTGTACGAAGAGCAACGTATTCATGTATTTATATATTAACGATTGCTTTCTACACAGTTTGCAATAATGCTCATTTAAATTTAAGCAGAGATTATAAGCTCTGATTAAATAGTTAATTATAATTTGCTTACAAATCGTATATACTATTATATTATAAAATTTAAACGTCATTGTCTGTACCTACTTATATCTATTGTAAAGAGGTAAAATTTATTTGTTTGTAAGTTTATATGTAGGGGTAATCTCCGAAACTAATGATCCAATTAAAAAAAAATCACAGTTAAAAAGCTACGTTATTCCTGAGTGCTATAGGCATTTTATTTATATTATGCATATTAATTAGCCGAGCTATCACAATGTTTGTCCAGCAAGTCGGAAAGAACACTTCCTGTAAAAATTACGCACGGGCGAATTCGCGGATAAAAGCTACTTAGGAGGCGTCCATTAATTACGCGAGATGTTCAGGAGAGAGATCGAGCCGAATCTCACCCAGTCCTACGTGGTGGGAGAAGGGAAGTCTCGATAAATATCCCGTAATTTTTTTTCTCAGAAAAACTGTAAAATTGCGAGAAAATTGGGTTAAAGCAAGACATATTTCCTGACTAAAATATGGCAAATTCTGAGACAATAATATTTATCAGTATTATTGAAACGCCACAAGCCGGCTCAATAGACTACTGTGTTAGCAATCTTAAATAATTGCCACTTGTGTTTTTTTTTAAATAAATCCGTGCATGCGTGTACACTTCACATCACATATGTACCTACACTAAAAATACAAATTTTGAAAAATCTCACGTGAGATTAGGGTCACTTGGGGGAGGGAGTCAGGCTAAATCTCGCAACAACTCAGCAGGGTAGGAGGAGGGTCATAAAATCGTCAAAAACTCTTCACATAATTAATGACACCCCCTTGAAGATATTTCAAAAAATCTCACTCAGATTAACTAATTAAGGGCTTCTGAAACCGAAACCGTCTTTTTTCGCGTCTGTCTGTTCGTTTGTACGAACTTGGCGCAAAAACCAGCGGATAGATTTTGCTTATACTATTACAGCCTTACATTACATCACTTACATTAGTACATCGGTGCTGTAGTGGTCTTAGACACGATTTACGATCGAAGGGTCGTGCGTTCAATCCCGGTCCCGTACCACTGAGTTAGTATTTGTAACCTATCTACGGTCTTCG
>WUAW01008782.1:358-11905 GCA_017165845.1 Thaumetopoea pityocampa
CATACTTTCCCTACACGTGCGAAATTTTTAAGGTGCTCAATACTTTTGGCCAAGGCTGTATATATATATATGCTATGTTGCCATTATTTTTTTAATATTATTAATTTTCGTTACTTTTATTCATTGTATTTACTGTTATTAATTTTAATTCTTTTATTAATTTCCTTTGCTGTCAGTTTTCGCGCGTACTATACGAAAAAATGAATGTTGATTATTGATTTATAGATATATGATCTAAGGTGCGGATACCGTTATCATTAGGGTGCTCCGTCACTCCTCTTATATATATATTAAAGGGTACACAGCACATATTTAAATACGAGGATATATGGTACGCTTGATGTCTCAGCGACGCAACCAGTGGTCCAGCGGAATACCAGCGTCGGGTGTACCGCCTGGCATCATGCGGAACCTAGGTTCCTATTTGGTGCAGTTTTTTCTCTACCTTTATTTCAGCTGTACCAAAATAAGCTTATTTTTCTGTAATAATCGCTATTTAATGGTTGTGCCATCTGTCGAAGGTTCGTGGTAGACAAGACTCGCAGTCGGTGGCGATTTGTAACGACATGTAGGCCATATCCACCAGTGGGCTCATGGTATCATTTTAGTGGGTACAACAAATAAAGAAAACAACATTAAATTCAGATATATTTATTAAACTTAACGTTATACAAACTTATCTAATTCAATAACATCTACAACAATCTCACATGTATACATACAAAACAAAATTCACTGCATACTATACGTAATGAACATAAGACGAACACACATCACAACGTGTCAACATATTCTTATGTATCAAAAGTATAAAAAACACTTTTTTTTTAAATTTTTTGCACACTAATTACAAAGCACTAAAACGTGCTTTTTATTTTACAAAGACAAAATAATGAAGTGAAATACAAAATCATAAAATTGGTTTCATAATATACGAGATAGGTGAAGGTTAATTGTTTAAAGCCGTGCTTCGTTCAATGTGAATTCAATACAGACGTTCTATCACCTGCAATTTACGACACATTTAACTTTCATGCATAGCTCTGTCGTGATGAAAACCGAGGTTTCTTGCACTAGGTATAAAGTAGACGTCAACATTGGCCAGTCTTCTTAACTGAATACATTAGAAACTATTTTATGCCTGTCTATGGCCCCATTGCGAAGAACTTTAATCCAGCCAGCCCCCCTAGCCAAGTTGACTTTTTACAATCGTTAGCGCTAATAGAAACAACGTATGAGTTGGTTGGAACTGTTCAGCACGGAACACTATCTGGAGGGCGGCCGTCCACATCTTTCGCAGAAAATAGATTAGATGATAAGCTTCATATAACGCGTTCAGGGACCAAAAAAGATTGTGCGGTGTGTTCCGAGGGGAAAACCCCGGGCCAAAGGCGAGAAATACGCATGTATTGGGAAGTCATGGCTTTATATGACGATTGAAAATATCACACGTTGACAAATTACAAAAGTTAAATCTTTCCGCTTTTATGTATTTTAAACGTTATTAAACATTACAGATCAGCGTCAACATATTGTGTGCTTTTAAACAAAACATAACCTTAAGTAGCTTAGGGAACAATGACTCCGAAAAGCTAAATTTGCCCCGACTTGCTGGTATTCCCAGCCGAAAAATCTGCCGACCGCAAAGGGTTAAAGGGAAAATATTTATAAAATTATTATAATATACTTATGAACAAATCTTATGGACAATAATAATTCAATAATTAATAAATTAAAACAACTATTACAATTTATTCGTCAGCTGTACTTTTTAGTTGTGGATGAGGGTCCTGTGGTTGATGATGTGACAAGGTTCCAGCGTATAGCAATTTGCGTCATCTATACAATCAGGTGGTTCTCACAGGACCCGCGCGGGTAGACAGAGTTCATGTCAGCAACATATAGCGATGATTTAATAATGATTCGTGTACGTATTTTCATATCGAAACATAATATCGATGGAAGAAAACATATTTGATGTAAAAAAAAAACCGTCGCTAAATTAGAAAAAAAAATTACAATTTTTTAACCAGATAAAAATAATATATGGATACTTTTTACTATAAGTATACATACGTGTATCTCATCTGGTTAAAAATTTGTTTTTTTTTGTCTAATTTTGCGACGATTTTTTCCCTGGTGAAAAGTACGGTTTTAGTTGCTTTCGTTTTCTTCCATCGACATTGTTAAACGTTATAGTGTTTATTGTCGTCACTGAGCTGTCCTGTCGCTGAGAGTTGATGCATCATTAGGCCACTGTTAAGGGCCTCCGTACACTAGATAGACACGGCTGCGGCAGCCAAATTGACATCGAGATGGCTAATTAAAACCCACGCATTAGTTGGCCAAGAATTTACAGCTGTGCTGTGGCAGCCATAAAATTTACACACATATACACGACAATCAACTGTCCGCAGCCATAGTGACAGAAGAATTTGTGCGGCTACCTTCAGTCAGAGAGATTGTATAGACATTTTGCGAAAACGAAATCAAATTTATATCTTATACAGTAATACCCGGCTTAATGCGACGGATACGTTCCGCGAAAACTCGCGTTAACCCTCTATGGGCCTGTGTAACTTTCAGGTCACATTATAATTTAGCGACATTTTACCAAATAATTATAGTTTTTTTTCATGAGATGGATATATGGTATAGATCTTAATTCTATAATGTTGCCAAGACATATTAATGTCAGGTGCTAAACTCATCAACCCGAAATAAGGTAAATATAAGATCCGCGCCACCATTTTTTTTTGGATTCAAAACAAAAATTCGGCCCATACAGGGTTAAGTGAATTCGCGTATATAGGGGTTTGTTTAAACATATACATATGTACATAGTCAAAAGTCACTTTTGACAATGTACATAAGTTTGAACGCAAATACGCGCGAATTTCACTTATCGTGCGGAACATGTTCCACGTAAAGCGGAGTATTATATTATTTTCCAAAATGTCGTTTCTGGTAACTTTCATTTCGCAGCCAGTGTAGTGTATGGGAGTCCTTAGTTGAAACTCGCACAACGGACAAATTAATCAGTAGCACTAGGTTATTACTAGGTCGGATAAAACACACGATACATACTAACGGTTGTCTGTAAACAATATAACAGGGAGAACAACAAGAAGGCTCGTTCGGCGCGTTGAGATCAATTGACGGGACGACATGGTCGTAGCACAACGACACATCTACAAAATGACTACACTACAGGCGAGCGGTTCAAAGTTTTGGACTCTCATATCTCTGCCTACTTTTTTCCTAAATGATTTAATTAATTATACATACATACAAAAACTCACGCCGATATCCCATAAGAGCAGGCTGAGAACATAGTATATATACTATATACATACATACAGTCACGCCTCTTTCCCATTGGGGTAGGCAGAGACCACTTCTTTTCACCTGCTACGATCGTTCAATGTAGCAGAGTGGCTCTCCGCAGCCCAGATTTTGCCCGAGACGTGTCGGGTGGCTAACTACGATGTCACCATTTTATCAGGTTAAAAATGTTAAAGTTCCTCATAGCATTCCCGCGGCTTAATGGAGAGGAAAGGAAAAAGGATGAGGTAGGAAAGGTGTATTGAGCAAGGAATATGGAATTTTGGAATAGGATTATAGGATATTACTATCTCGGAAGGAGTAAGAGGCAGTAGTAGCTCGGGGGGCCGGTGTTACCCGTATACTTAAGTCTGTTTGCCGGACAGGCTAAAAGACTACTCCCTGATCTAATAAAAAATTAATTATCTACAATTAGTATAGAAAAATATGCAGAAATTTTATACAGATCTCCTGTAAAGTGGCCATTTTGCAGACGTGACACTGATCTACGATAGTGGTGTAAATTCTACTGTAACAAAATAGCTAAATTTAGGCTCTCCTATCTTTTTCTAATGCCAACCGCTAAAACGAGATAGCAACAATTTTGTCGCTGTCAGTTTTGTTTAATCATGTCAAAATAAATTTCTAGATACAAATTTAGACGTGACCTCGGAACACGCTTCAAAGATACGCAAAAACGCAACATTTTTTGCACCTTTTTATAGAAACGTAGGTTGGTGTTAGCTAAAAATGTTTGCTATCTCGTTTTGATGTTTGGCATTAGAAAAAGAGAGGAGAGCCGAAATTTTGCTTAACTTGTGATACACCAGAACTGAAACCAGTGTCGGGATGATTAACGAATGTTAAATTGCCTCCGTAAGTGTCCGGTCACTAGAGGCACCACTGCACGGCCGGCGCGCGCGTGGTGTGCCCCGGGTGCGAGGGCGTGGGCCACGGCTCGTCACTCGTGCGGCATCTCCTCTGGATGTATCCAGCTGTCGCTCTCCACTCGCGCCAACTGCTTCTTGAGGTTGCAGTAAAGCTTGATTAACGAGTCCTGGAAACACAATTCATATTCGCTTATTCTGATACGAATGGTCCAATCGGCATACAGCACATGTATTTCTGATGTTGTCTGGGTCTTGGGAACAGTTTTCATATGCGCCCCAAGCGCCATTTCAATGGAGGTAGACTGGCGACTTTGATAACAACCAGAGTCGTTGAAGAACGATCTTTGGAATAATCTATACATATGTAATTACTTGTCCCGACTGACTGATTCATCAACGCCAACCGCTACGGCTACAAACTTGAAATTTTGGAAGCTGATATCTTTTATGTTGTAAGCATCCACTAAAAAAGAGGATTTCTTGGAAACTTCACCCCTAAAGGGGTAAAATATAGGTTGTATGAAGTCCATTCACTAGATAAACAATAATTTATAGCTGCTCGTCTGACTCCGATATGGACATTAATATGTACTAATTCGAATAATTCTATTAAATGTGCAACTTATTAGTGAGTCCTGCTAATTTATCTTAGATTGGTAGGTATTTTGGAGATCGCAATACGCCTAAGTTACCTAAGTAATAGGATTCTATTGCTGCCTATTATTTTTCACCCGGTTTTTCCCTTAGTGGAACAATCGTGTAAAAATGTGCTCGTGTAAACATTTATAATACCTTTTCGTTCTCTAACTGTATAATTTCTCTTTTCTGTCGTAACTCTTCATCGTCCATTCTCCCTTCAAGCTCCGACTTATGGTTACTGAGGTACGCGAACTCGGTTTGAATCTGGGAACATGAAAGTTATTATTGAGATATCGCCGACATATTTCAGAAATTTAGTTATTTAAGCTTTTAGTGTCAAGCAACGTAAGAATGATTTAGTTTATTCGAGGTTTAGACTCGTTCGTCGGGCATAAATTTGTCCTTGCAAGTATAATAAATGTAAAATGTGTTTGTCTGTCTCTCTATATGGTACTTCTTCACAGCTTAACCGCTGAACTTTATCGACATCAGTTTTTGGAAGTCCACGGCTAAACACGGGTCTGCTCCTTAAAAAAGAAGATTTGCCATAATCTTCACGCCTAGCAGGCATCTGGGAGATCGCAGTAGATTTTGAGTGAATAACAGCATATCGCTGCGGCCCATTATCCTGGTAAATCCCTTATATATCTTAGTTGATTCTCACAACATCTATGGGAAGAGATATGACGACGTTGTTATTATGCCTGTGCTATGTAGCAATTTTACAGAACTTATTGCTTTGTACTCGTAATTTGGTAGAAACATTTCAAAAGTAGCGCATTTCAAATAGTAATTTAACTGTATTAAAAGCTGACACTATTCGTAAATACGAGTTATTTCATGGGGATATCGTTAATATATGTTTGCGTTTCAGCTGACGATAGACGACCTGTCACCAGAAATTCATATTTTAGACGTTCGGACAAGTCGTTACATAACAAAGAATAATGAATATGAGTTACGTGGCACATTAACATTTATTTATAAAGTCTGACACAAGACTAGACCGAAATGTATTTTCAGAAAGACTTTATGCCCAATTCGCTAGGACACAAACGCTCATATTAAAACGCAAGCGCATAAAAGTGGACACATTTCTTTTTTAGAGACACACAGATCTAGTCCCAAATTAGGATTCCCCGTGTCTTTGGTACTAGACAACGAGGTATTTATATAGATAAATACTAATACATATATAGATAAACATCCATGAACCGGGTTCTTAATATTCATGCTCATCAGACAAAGTTTGTTTTTAGCAGGATTGAACCTGGGACCAATTCGCTCAGTGGGTCACTGTCACAGCTAGGTTGGAGCAGAGTCACTTCCACTAAGCCGATTAGTCGTCAAAAGGTAACTGCTTTTGTTGTATGTAGTTGATGTGCGGTCAGATGTGCGCATCTCATAGTACCGCCGGGTGTTCACTAGCTCGGTATTCAGGTCACACGAGGACATTACTTGTACAATGGCACGACCTGTTAATAATCACTTCAGGCAAAAGCTAGTAGATTCACATAAGACCTTAGAACCACTTTTACTCGAGTTCTGGTACCTTAGCGGCGGCTATTAAACCAGGGATCAAGCTGTATCTTCAATTCAACTGGATCGATTTTGTTGATGATGATGTTAACAATGTTTTTATCAGTTAAGCATCTCACATTCATGGAATCGGTTGTGTTCTTAGAATTTGTAACACCTTCGAACAACTTTTTAAGTTCCTCAAGAAATGATTATCGATTGAGCCAAGACTCGTAGAGTCTTTGCAATGTCTAGTTGGAAATCTTTCACGTTTAATGAGACACTTCTTCTGACGGTACTTTACGGACTTGACCTTTGTGACGGACAATGCGTTGCTAAGTTCTGACTGAGTGAAATGTTTGTGTATTGCTGGTAGCAACAGTGTAGATTAGATTCTGAAACTGCCTAATCTATGCGTGTGTTCAAGTTTTGAGACGCACTAAAGCTAATATTTTGGTAAACATTTTTTTATTTAAACGAAACTTACAAACAAAATTACGTGTATTATTATTTAAAAAGATTAAAAATAAAAATTATCTGCAACGGCCGCCTTTGTGCTGAATACACAACCTTTAACCTGAATACGCCTTTGTACAGAGCAAATCTCTCGTCCCCACTATTTCGAGAAAATAATGAAAAAGTCCAAACAAAATGGTTGGTGCATTATAGGTAAAAAGCTTAAATGAATTCGTCTGAAAACTTTCAACGATAGTTATAGAAATGAAAGTTTTGCTTATCCCATATGCGTTCCTATATTGTCCGATTGCGATGAAACTTGGTAAGTTGTTGAATGCACGCCTGGGAACGAGTTGGTTTTTACCAATCAGCCCCTCGTGTGGATAAAGAGCTTCGCTCGTATGGACCAAAGGGTCCATACGAGCGAAGCTGCTGTCTATAGATAATCTATACTATTATAAAATTGTAAAATGTCAAATTTTCAAAAATCGAAGATATTTAAAAACATCTTGGATCGACCAATTAAGGGCTTCTGAAATCAAATCCGTCGATGTTTGTTTGTTTATTCGGTTGTTTGTTTGTTCAGGCTTCAAGCAAAAACCAGCGGGTAGATTTTAATCAAACTATTATAGTCTTAAAGGTATTATTCAGACTTAAATACTGCGGCATGTTTCATCAAAATCAGTCCATCAAAAGTAAAGATACAAGCTTGATTTCCGTTTTATTAGCCGCCGTTGAGGTATGAAAGATCAAGTAAAAGTGGTTCTGTGGCTTTTTAAGTAAATCTGTGATTGTGTCGGGATTTCTCATGTAACGGAAAACCGACATTCACGCGGGCAGAGCCGCGGGAAAAAGCTAGTATTTATAATATACTTATTCATAAGTGTTTTCCTCTTAGAGGTGTGCCCTCTCCTATATATATGAAACAAACCTTTAAATACTCTTGCGCTAATTGTTTGTGTTCGTCGAAGATGCGTTTGGACTCTTCGTTGTTGAGATCTGGCGAGATGGGGCGCAGGTGGGGATCCAACATCATGTGCATGGAGTCCAGCGCAGGGTCAGGTGCCGGCGCTGCACCCTCGCCGCCTCCAGACCCGCTACTGTTACCTGCAAACGTACAAAACGACTTCATTACTTTATGTAGTAGATTGGCGCTATAATTTCTGCTTCGGCTTCCTTGTCCTTGTTGTAAGTTTGGCATTACGCGCATTATATGCTCTCAAAATGGAATGGAATCTTATTGACTGACAATAATGTGGATTAGTCCAAATTGATACGAGATTTAAGGGTACGTATTGTATTAAAATATTGATTAGATTAACTGTCATGTCACGTAAAACATATCCAAAGCATTGGATTAAGGGACTCCAGTGCCAGTTGGACGGATAAATAAATTAAATACAAACCTGAGAATAGACAAATTAATAGTTATTAGTTAAAAGTATTACTACTGTTTTAATGATTCGGAGATTTGTATTAAGAAAGCAGGTATATGATTGTTTTTAGATGGGATCAATTTGGACATTTTCGTTGGACTCTTTGGGATCCATTTAGTTTTCTTAAATATGGCATCCTAGAGTTACAATTTTTGTGCAAATCAGCAAATCAGCCTATGGTTAGTTTTTAATTTTGGCTCTGTTAATGGTGCTGATTCTGTAGTAACAGAACTTAACCAAATTTAGTCCCTCCCAATCTTTTTCTAATGTCAAACGCCAAAACGAGATAGCTACAATTTTAGTGATTTCGTTTAGAAAAGTCAAAATTAAAAGATTTAGACGCGATTTCGGAACACGCGGACTAAAGATACGCAAAAATGCAACATTTTTTTGAACCGTTTGACAGAAACGTAGGTCGGTACTAGCTATAAATGTTTGCTATCTCGTTTTGGCGTTTGTCATTAGAAAAAGGAAAGGAAGGATCAAATTTATTTAAGTTCTGTTACAACAGAATCGGAACCAATATTTCCGCATTATTAAAGGCAAATTGGTAGATTATACGCTAGGTATTAAGTTAGTTACATGTTGTTAAAACGTAAACAAATATTAACCACTATCCCCAGTCCATATTCGTCCCCACTGCAGGGGCACGGACCTTCTCTAATCAGGAGGGGATTAGGCCGTCGTCTAGCTCGTTGGCCTGATGCAGGTTGGTAGACTACAGTCACCCATGCGGGCATTCAGGTTTCCTCATACAGTTTTCGTTATCCGTTATGTACATCGGTGACCACAATGTAGACTGTACATGAGTTTGATATAAGTCAATGGTACGAGACCGGAATCGAACCCGTTATTATATATTATAAAAGGACAAAACTAATATTCGAAACTCTCCAAATAAATAAGGAATTACAATACAAATGAAAGACAACACATATCGAATAGGATCATAATTTCTCTGTGTAACATATCGAGCTGAAATGTATTAAGACGCATACGCAACTAATAATAATGATGCCGCGAGTGCTTTAATGACGCAATTATAACAATGATCGTCTAACGGACGCCGGCGCGCGAGCAACCCGAACATGTGCGGGGGGCGGGGGGCGGCTCCGCGCGGTACTACGTCACGGGTTAAATTTATTCCGGAGTCGCTGATGTCAGACGCTTCACCTAGATTTTTGCTTCCATGTTTTATTCCCGCTGCGAATAGATGGCAGCACCACTGTACTAAAAAGACAAGCAATACGTCGCACTTCCTAGTATGAATTATTACAAGAGGGAATTGCATTTGCAAAGCGTTAGGGGTTTGTGACGCGTCGAGTAGAATTTTATTGCATATTCAAATAATAAAAAAATTAAAACATGCATTAAAGGATTAATACAAAGACGTACGGAAATGGATTCTAAATTTGTTTACTATAATACTTTTTACATTTATAATTATCTAGTAAATTGCGAATCACTTCAAAAATAAGTTTGAGATAACTGATTGATTACCGCTCAAGAAACACTTATTGACCGATAAGCCGCCGATGGGAGAACTTTATTTCAGGTCTCGGTATACGGACGTCGAGCACGACGCGGATGTAATACAATGAGACGGGGAGCACTGCGCGGCGTCCGCGCCCAGGATCCGTCGGGACTCGTCAGTGGTAGGCGGGGCCGACGGCGAAGGGCGGCGGAGGATTTCCTGCTAGCGCAAGCGAGGTCGGCGCGCGGGCGTGGGCGGGCGACACTCACTGTAAAATATCCAACTACAGCTGACTGTGTCCCTGATGGTGGTGACGATGCCGGCCGAGGCGTGCGTCGCGTCGCGCAGGCGCGCGGGCGCGGGCAGCGGGGGCATGGCGTGCGCTCGCGGAGGCAGTGGGCGCAGCACTGCGCACGCCGCCCAACAGAAATAATCGGCGGGAGAGCCGGGCGCGGACGGTGCAACAAACAAACCGGCGCTATTCGCGGCGCGGTGACTCAGCGACGTCAGCCCGAGCTAAATGCGGACGCCGTGTGCTGCCGCCCTTCGTCAGGTTTTCTGCCGTTTTCGTTGGCAGGGCGCGCTCGGGCCGTGCGCCGGTCAGCGACCCGCGCCCACGCGCCGCTTGCACCCGGCACAGCACAGCGCCCCAGCACGGTGCCCTACCCCATCGCGCCGCTCCGTTGCACTTTGATCCAGAAACCTCTCACGGAAAACCGCTGATGGGAGCTTTACGTTGTAAACGTGCGCGTGAGCGGTGGCCGCGTCGACGCCCGCCCGCGTCATAAGACGCGCCTGCGTCCGTACTACGCGTGAGGTTCGCGCACCCGGTGCGCCGGACAGCGCTGCGCCCCGGTGGGCGCGCGCAAGACGCGCCGGCCGGCTGGTGGCTGCGCGCGCGCACATTTGCGCACCACCGACGTAATCATTAACATGACACACGGCTAAACGCACATAAAACTGTCACATTACCGTTTTTCAACTTGTCACACTGCACCCGCGTTTCGATAACATCCGCCAACAATTGAGCTCGCGTTGACGAAATGTGTGTACGCTTATCGTCGCGTTGCAACACTGTTAGTAATTTGTTGCACGCAACGGAAGATGTTAATATGTTATAAATATTCGTAGGTAGGTGTTTACAGTAATTAGTGGAGTTTAAAACCTGGAAGAAAAATCAAACAACTCCCACAGAACTTTATAATCAGTTTTTAATTAAAACTGCAAGACTAGAATTAACTTACCTGTGTATGTAAAGAAAGGGTGCGAAGACTTTTAAATCTGAATCTAAAACAATCACTAGTCCCTCGTTGTTTGAAGGAATCAATATATAGATATATAGATTTTTGTACGGTAGCATTTTTCTTCTTGACGTTCGTTACAGTAAAAACGGGCCAATTATGTCAATTTCTCAGGCTTTGTTTCTGTACTGCTTATGAAATGGGCAACGAGACGGTAAATAGTAATCTATTATAGACGGGCAATGGACTGTAAGAAAAAACTGTACGCCTTTATTTGTTTCCGTTCAATGGTGCCAACGTCGTAGTTTTAATAGCTCATTACACCCGGGGCGAGATTTACGCACTCGTAAAGAGGGAAACTTGAATAATAATCACCATTTTTAAAAAAACGGAATCGGTTTTTTTACATATATAATGAACTGTCTCTATTTTCACACACTGCATTGCAGTTGTATCTTAAAAGGGAACGATACCATTCTATTTTCNCTTATATATATGATGAACTGTCTCTATTTTCACACACTGCATTGCAGTTGTATCTTAAAAGGGAACGATACCATTCTATTTTC